>JANAVB010020398.1:8743340-9021077 GCA_029216955.1 Iris pallida | reverse complement strand
TTCGATATCGTGCGGACATGGTACCAAGGCGAGCCCCGATTTTCTGCTCCAGACGTGACTTGGGAGGAGTTCAAGCGACTGTACAAGAGGAAGTTCTACCCATACGTACACGAGAGGCATTGATTAGACAGTTCGAGCACTTAGAGCAGGGCAACCGTACCGTCGACTACACATCGGAGTTCTCTCGTCTCAGCCGCTTCGCAGAGAACTTGGTCCACCCCTGAAGACAAGGCACAACGATTCAGAAAAGGACTATCTCACGAGATTCGCCTAGCCATTGCCACCAGTCGAGCCGCCACTTACGAGGATTCTAGCAGTCGCCCAAGCTGTAGAAGAAGAACTGAGTACTCACAAGCCGAAGAGGAATCGAGACGCATTCGGAGGAGGCCACAACCAATCAGCACCAGCGAATCGCCCCAAGATTTCTGAGAAGACCTCAGCACAGCCGCATTATCAGCAACCGCGAACAGCCCCACAACAAGTCCAAGACGCTCCCACCTGCCAGTACTAAGAAGAGAGGCCACATCCAAGAAAACTGCCAAAGATGGTTAGGTTTGTGCTACACTTGTGGATCCAACCAGCACTTATCTCGAGACTGCCCGAAGAAGAACGTGACTGCACCACCACTACCAGCTGCACAAGGGGGACAAGCCTATGCCATGAACACGGTGGATACGACAACACCACAGGGAGCCGCTGGCGAGAATTTTCAGTAGGATTGATAGTACTATAGATAGGCCTATATTAGACCTTGTTTACGGACAATTGAGTTCTTTTTATATAGCAGTCGTTATAGACTATTCATGATAGTAGACCTTGGCTCTATGTGAATTTCGAGGACAAAATTATTTTTAAGGTGGGTAGGATGTAAACTCCCATCCCCGTTATTGCTAAATTCTTCTTATTAAAGATATTAGAACATGATACCTTTTTGTGACTATCGCTCTTATTATATATATATATATATATATATATAATATATATATATATATATATATATATATATATATATATCCTCTTTTATGAATTTCCTTATCAATGGTCAAGTTCATATATAAATTTCTATCCATGGTTAGTACCCAATTATATTGCTTAATTAAATTGGTCTGATAGCTAACTACTAGACTAATTTCCCAATCCCTTCTCCAATAAATTATTTCTTTATAACTAGCTAACCTTTAAACCTTCCCATTTAAATTAACCTAACGACCCATAGTGTTCATTCATGTTTCATATTCTTATTGTGGACTGAGATATAGATTGCATTGCCATGATTTGGCAGTAAACCATAGCCTTGACAGCGTTTACGTATTCGACATGGGCTGGAGTCCGCTCGATGCGTAGGCTGGGCTTGGACACGTTTCGTATCCGAAAAGCGGGTGCGGGTCGTGACAAAAGGTTTGTCTTAAATAATTATTTTTGTATTATCTAAAAGTATGTTTGAAAATATAGATTTAGCTAAAATATTATTTAAACTTAGAGTTTAGCCCAAAATGATTTCGATCTCCCGATGTACTTCCTAAAAGTTATTTCACTAATCTAGTTTCCAAATATTGTAGATGTATTTTCTGAATTCAATATATTATTTATTGGACTCCTTTAATTATCCTTATATCTGAGACCAATCCCATCCTTCCTTTCCTTCGCCCATTTCAAGCCTACCTTATGTCGAACCTAACTAATTTGACCCTTCTGAATCCAATGGGACTGTCCATGCCACAATCAGAGGTCACCTTGTGTAGTTGCTATCCAAGTCGCTGCTCGTGCCACATTGATCATTGCAGCACACCAGGCGTCCTACCAGGCAAGACACCTTGCCATTTGATGTTTACTTATTTTAGCTCATATTTCATGTATTATTTTTTTTATGTAAAATAAACTGTGATACATGGCATAACCTGTTAGAACTTACTGTTCATTTATATTTCCTGCTATGTATTGTTTTTCTTACACATTAAACCTAGATTTAAGGGACTACCTTGTGTGTTACATTTATTGGCCTTGACACGTTGTAACACGAAGTTGTGTGTCGTATGTAGAATACGGAAGTGCGTGATTGGCTGGCCACCAGTACGTACAAGCCGTGCGATAGGATTAACCGCTAATAGAATTGCATGCTAGTTTGACATAGCGGTTATAGAGGTTTACTGTTGTGGATACAACATAGTAGGCATTGGGCGGAGGACAATTCCTTAGCGTATGGGCTTCGATGCACTTTTCTTTGTGACACGAATTCTCCGCTGGAGATACAGGGTTGATGACCCATAATTACTGACGGCCACTGACGTTCTGCGGAACGTTATGCTCTTATTGATTGGGCCTCTAGTGCCCCAAGGGGGGACTATGCCGATCCTATTCAGCCAGGGCCCATGCGTAGGAAGGATTGTTCTTAACTACATTTTACTTAGAACTGTTAGGCTACCTTATACGTTAGGTACGAGTATTTTGGTTTGGGTACTTGTATCTGACCGTGGCTTGGAATAATAACTTGTCGCGGATTAGTTCGTCACATCTTGTCCTTGTTTGGTTATAGGTGTGACTTACTACTTCGATGAGAAGGTATTGAACCTTGTTGGGGTCCGGATACCAATTGGATTCATAGCATGGAAAGATACATCACCGTGAATTAGTTTACCATCTTCTGTCCTTGTTTGGTTGGGGGGATGGTACGTTCGTTCAATAGGTATGTATTGGACCATGTTATAATTCAATTGACTTATTTATTTGAGCAATATTTATTCAGTTTATATTGCATGATATTATGTGTCTTGTTACGTCCCTCTGAGGAGCTGGTTATCTCCCCAGGTGTGTGCTATTGTCTTTCGCAGGTGCTTTAGCTCTAGTTGTGATCATCGCTATTTCTTCGAGGATGATTGCACTTGGATCGTCTTCGCTTCGCTTGCCAAAATTATTCTTTTGTATATCATGTATTTTTCCTTTACTTATTGGTAGTGGATTTGTCTCCACCCAACATATTGTATCAAGACAATTCATTCTCATTATATATATTTTATTCATTTATTTTGTGTAGATGAGATTAGTTATGGTTCTACTACATTCTACAGCTCATGTATATTTATTATACGGCTGGCATGTCTACGTTTCTAGTCCTACGTATTTTGGGATTGGGGCGTTACAGATATCCCAGCACGTCAATAGGGTGAACAACAGTGAGCTGGTAGAGTTGAAGAAGCTGGTAGATGAGATGTAGGACAAAGGCTTCATCCGATCGAGTTCTTCACCATGGGGTGCACCGACACTCTTTGTACCGAAGAAGGATGGGTCGGTAAGGATGTGTATCGACTACAGGATACTCAATAATCTCACGATCAAGAACAAGTACCCGTTACCGAGGATCGATGATCTCTTCGATCAGCTGAGTGGGGCGAGGGTATTTTCTAAGATTGATCTGAGGTCAAGCTACCATCAGGTGAAGGTAAAGAAGGAGGATATCCCGAAGACAGCATTCAGGATGCGGTATGGCTAGTTTGAGTTCATGGTGATATCGTTTGGGTTGACTAATGCCTCAGCGATATTCATGAACCTGATGAACAAGGTGTTCCACCAGTACTTGGACAAGTTCGTTGTGGTGTTCATCGATGATATCTTGGTGTACTCAAAGACCAAAGAGGAGCATGAGGAGCACTTGAGAGTGGTTCTGGAGACTCTCAAGAGGGAGGAGCTTTATGTCAAGCTCTCGAAGTGTGAGTTCTTTCTGGATCGAGTTGACTTCTTGGGTCATGTTATGACTGGAGATGGGATCTCAGTTGACCCGAAGAATATCACGGCAGTTGAGGCTTGGACAGCACCGAGTTCAGTAACAGAGACAGGAGGTTCTTGGGATTGGCAGGCTACTACAGGAGATTGGTACAGGATTTCTTTCGGTTTAGAGCCATTGACTAGGTTAACCCAAAAGGACGCAGAGTTTATTTGGTCAGAGGAGTATCAAGTCACTTTTGATGAGTTGAAGAAGCGGCTGACGACAGCTCCTATTCTGATATTGCCATCAGGATCAGGAGGGTTCACTATCTACAGTGACGCCTTAGGAAAGGGTTTGGGTTGTGTCTTGCAGCAACATGTGAAGGTGATTGCCTATGCTTCTATGTAGTTACGTCCCTATGAGAAAAACTATCCTACCCCCGAATTGGAGTTGGCAATAGTTATTTTTTCCTTGAAGTTGTGGAGAGGGTGGAGATCTTTACAAATCATAAGAGCTTGAAGTATGTGTTTACACAGAAGGAGCTCAATATGAGGCAGCGCAGGTAGTTGGAGTTGATGAAGGACTTCGATATATCACTGCAATATCACCCAGAAAAGGCCAACGTGGTTGTCGATGCCTTGAGTAGGTATCCGACAGCTATGTGGTTGACAGTGGATCGTCACTTGCGAGCAGATTTAGAGAGCCTGGGGATCAAGGTGATTGTGCCAGGAGTAGAGATACGGATATAGGGCCTTTAGATTCAGTCGGACTTGATAGAAAGGATCAAGTCGACCCAGTTCGAGGATGTTACTTTGCGGTGTATCCGAGAGCAGGTTCGAGCAGAACTGGTGGATGATGAGTTCGTCATTGAAGAGGATGGCACATTAAGACACGGTTCCAGACTGTGTGTGCCTAGCGAGAGCTTCGGGAGCAGGTCATACAGGAGGCCTACCGTTCTTAATACTCTATACATCCAGGTGCCAACAAGATGTATAGGAATCTGAGGGAGCATGTTTGGTGGTATGGGATAAAGCAGAAGGTAGCTCACTTCGTAGCCAGATGTTTGGTCTGTCATCAGGTAAAGGCAGAGAGGCAGAGGTTAGGAGGTTTGTTGCAGCCATTTTCCATTCCAGAGTGTAAGTGGGAGCACATCATGATGGACTTTGTTTCTGGATTACCGCGTACACCAGGAGGAAAAGACACGATTTTGGTCATCATAGATAGGTTGACCAAATCAGCTCATATTTTGCCATTTAAAGTGGGTACATCTTCTGAGAAGATAGCAGAGATGTATATGCGACAGATTATCAGGATTCACGGAGTTCCAGTGAGCATTGTCTCGGATCGGGATAGTCGCTTTACTTCCCATTTTCAACAGAGTCTGCAGATTAGTTTGGGCACTCAGCTCAAGTTTAGTATTGCATACCACCCTCAGACAGACGGACAGTCAGAGAGGACTATTCAGACACTCATGGACATATTGTAGACTTGTGTCATAGATTTTGGAGGATCCTGGGAGGATCACCTGCACTTAGTGGAGTTTGCATATAATTACAGTTTTCAGGCCAGCATTAAGATGTCACCATTCGAAGCACTATACGGGTGCAGATGTCGTACACCCTGGTCTTGGAATGACGTTGGAGAGCGAGCTTTATTGGAACCTGAGATGGTTGTAGATGCAGCCGAAAAGGTGAAGCTCATCAGAGATTGACTTCGCATGGCACAGGACAGACATCGGCACTGGGCCGATAGACACCGTAGACCTTTGGAGTTTGAGGTACAACCTAGAGATAGGATTAGAATTAGGAGTTGTTTGTTATGATTTTGTTTGATCATGTTTGATTATTTATTAATTTGAGACCTTGTTTGTGCTAGGTTGGAGACTTTGTTTTCTTGAGGATCTCTCTGACACGTGGTACGATACATTTTGATGGAGGTGGAAAGCTTAGCACGCGCTTCATCGGACCTTTCGGGATCAGCAGGAGAGTCGGTAACGTGGCTTACTGGCTAGACTTGCCACCTGCTTTAGTGGGATTCCATAAAGTATTCCACGTATCCCAGTTGAGACGGTATGTGGCAGATCCTAGCCATGTACTCGATCACTCAGAGATTAAGGTGGTACCTACTCTTAGTTATCCAGAGCAGCTGGTAGGGATTCTGGATCGACGAGAGAAGGTTCTGAAGAACCAGGTGATACCCATGGTTCACGTTGCATGGAGGCATCATTCTCTAAGAGAGAGTACCTGGGAGCGGAAGGATGAGATGCGCGAGCGATACCCATATCTTTTGGACCTTGAGGTATGATTGTCTATCATTCTCATCAGTTCAGTTTCGCCTTTCAATTTCGAGAACAAAATTCTTTTAAGGAGGGTAGTCACTACCATATTTTAGCTTGAGGGTATTTTGGTCATTATGATATTTTTTAAAAAGGAATTATTTTATTATAGTTTGATTGTTGGATGTGATTTTTGACTTTTGCTAGTTGAGACTATAGAGACTAGCCTAGTGTTTGACTTTGGTGACTTAGTTAGCATGGTAGAATGGTGTGAGACCCTAATCTAACTTAAGTTGACTCAAGTTGACTTGGGTTCATGTGGAGAATCGGTCTCCTTGGTAGTTGGCCCTTTTAGCTAGAAAGCTTAATCAACTAGCTAGTGCATTAGGCCCATGACTATTTCCCAAGAAACTCTAACCCTGATCCCTATATGGCCGGCCACATCACAGCCATATGGAGACCCCAACACCCCTATATAATGCCTCTTAATGCTCACTTGCCTCTTAGAAATCCCTCTTTAGAAACCCTAATAGTTCTTCCCCAAATAATGAAATCTCACCATTCCTTCACCAAATTGATCATACTCACTTGTATTAGAGGTCATTTCTGGAGTAGAGGTTGAAGGGAGCTTACTTGCAAGGTTTGAAGCTCACTTGGCCATTGGAGGAGGACTTCTCATTTTGGGGCTTTTTTTTGAGATCTCCCAATAGGTAAAATCCCTCAAATTGATTCAAATCTCCATTTTCTTTCGATAGAAGCATCCATCTAGGTGTCCCCTAGCTGTAGAGTGAGTTTGGTAGGAATTGAAATTGGTTTGGTGTCCGTATCGGATACGTATCAGTGACTATGCATGTGTGTTTGATGAAAGGCCTGAAAAGGGTTTTTGTTCGTTTTTTTGAAATCTATTTGAATGAATTTGTAGCCCTATATGTGGCTTTTGATTTCATAATGGACTCAGATCGATTTTGTGTCTTCGTCATGTCCACAGAGGGTAGGACATGCTGCACGAGGGTGTGCACGGGTGCCATGCTCCTCGGGTTGGATATATGCATGTTCGTGTCAATTGGACACGCGACACTTAGCATGGACATGGGGGCAATGTCTGCGAACATGCCCCCAAAGTCTTATGGCTTATCATGTCGTGTCGGACACGAATTCCTTAGTGTACTGCTTTTATACTGAGACTGAATCAAGGATTTTGCGTCTGATACGCGCTTCGTGTCGTGTGGATACGTGTCATGGACGTCTCGTATTGTGACTATTATGTAGCCCTAGTGTTGGGCTATGTGTGAACACGAGCACGAGATGTGTCGTGGCTTGTGTCGTGTCCACAAACTCGTGTCCTGCCCGTACGAGGCTGTGTTCGAGACTGCTCTGTGCAGTGTGTATGTCTGTGTGTTTTTATCATGTTTGGACACCTCGTGTCCAGTTGTTTGGACACGAGATGACCTCTGACACACGAGTACATATGCATAACATGTTATCACATATTAATTTGATGTTAAATTGGATCTTCATATGTTAATTTAGGTTTCGAACCATGTTCTGATACCTGTGCACAAACTGAGTTTTTCAGTTAGGTTTTTAATGTTTAATTTGATGATTCTACAATGTTTTAACATATATTATTGTAGAAGCATGATAATTTTAGCAGACTTGACAACCATGCGCCCAAGCCAGGGAAGACATATGCGCACAAGTCACCAGTGAAGTCATATGCTCCCAAGTCACTAGTGAGGTCATATGTACCCAAGTCACCAGAGTGAGCTATGCGCCCATGCGCCCACTCTAGGCTCCTCCAGAAGGGGCACATAGCCCTGTTTCAGGCTATACGCCCAAGCCAAAATTGTCCCTGAATCGGTCAAACCCACGATCAATCGTGCACCGAAGCATATGGCCACGTCAGTCTCCACGAGCAGTCGTGCGCTGAAGCATGCGACCACGTCAACACCATGATCAACCCACGATCACGCATTCTGCAAGCGCCTACGTCCTATGTGCCCAAATCACGACTATGCCCACATAAAAACCAATGTGTTTTTTTATGTGGGCGCATAACATCATTCCAGCACAAGAACGACTATAAAAAGGGGTCTCATTCCTCTTCAAAACAAAGAACGGAGAGCATTTTCAAGAGCCAAATTACTGTACTTCTTGCTAGTGAGCAGAGAGTTAGCAATTTTCTTAGGTCTTCTCCCACTTTTGTAATCAGAGTGTCGACGGAGTAAAGGAGCAACTGTCGCTCGATCTCCATCGTCCCATTCTCCAGAATTCTTTTGTACTCGGGGATCCTCAGCGCAGGATCTCTCAGGCGTACGATTTGTGGTACCTTGCGCTAATAAAAAAGACAGCATTTCTTCTTCTTTTTTGTGTGTCCACAAAAATGGTGACTCTGCTGGGGACTACCTTTTCCTCTGACGAGAAGGTGGTAACACAATCCGATACCGACAAAGTGGGGAGCACTCAAAAAATGTTGATCATGAAGTTCGATCAGCAAGTGTTCGAAGAGATGCTCGAGGGACGGCTCTACTTCCTCAAAATCAGCGAAGCCAAACAAGTCTCGCAAGACTTGACTTCTGAAGGCTTGCAGTGCATATCCTGCCAGTGTCATAGCAGATATGCAACTGAAGGACTTTGTCACATGGGCGCATAGCTCTGCCACAGAATCTCCACAAATAAAGAAGGCTCATACCGTTCCGGGCTCTACTAGCCCAGCGACTTCTCTCTTGTGCAACCAACAACAGAGTGTTCAATGCTCGAGACTTGGTAAAGAAAAATACTACAATGCCAAGAATCGAAGTGTTCGACACTCTAGGAAAACTCAGCGAGGCTCACAAACAAAAGAGGCGAAGCTTAGAGAAAATAGTGCTGCTCCACCAAGCATGCGCCCAAAACTATGCCTCCAAGAGGGTGTGTGGGCGCATAACTCTGGCCAGAAGACTTCTGTCTTTGACAGATTATGCATCCAGGGTCATGCGCCCAAGGCTATGCGCCCAAGATCGACTGACCTATACTATGCGCCCACATCGAGGAAGCTTAGACATGTTGCCAAGAAGTATGCACCTAAAGGCAGATTCCAGAGCCTATGTGCCCACAGCAAAAAGACAGGCCCCAACGCGTATAGCACGGGACTGTCTTCAAGGTCATCACAATACTTAGGTATGGGGGTTGCCCCTGCACGTGAACTAAGTCCGGATATACTAACTCTCCTTACAAACATATATATAAAGCTCGACGATGCATGTGACATGGGTTTTAAGGCAAAACTCCCTTTCGGTGACTTACGCAACATGATAAATCATAAGTGTAAAGTGAGGAAGGATACAGCAATTCATGGCGCACATCCGTGCACCAGTATTGTCGTCAACTGTTGCTGCTCCAAAGCAACAAGAATGCCTCAGAGGCAGTCCGTATATCAACGACGGTATTGCTCTGACGATGAAAATCCACTGTGTGTTTCATCCAACATGGCTTCATAGGGTCCCCCTTACGGAAGCCCCAATCAAAGATGGTGGACCACGAACCCAACTTTCTCTCTCAGTTTTACGAACATAAGAAAAAGTCTGCCAACAGATAGCCAGCAGGTTGTCACATCTGAAGGAGTCTATATGGGTACTCGGTTGAAGGCGAGATTCCGTATAGATGATAAAGACTCCCAAGCTGGGGGTAGTATTCCCTTAGAGTCTGAAGTAGATGACCTTCACACTGGGGGTAGCCTTCCAGATAATGATGATCTCTCCGAGTCTGACGGCGACTATCTACCTCCCCTACCTGAAGATGAGGGACTTGTCAACTCAGAGATAGACAGTATCAGCACCAGTTGTACTATTTTCTTTATTCGTCCTCGCATGTTATCTACATACATGGCAGATGGAGAAAGACCTGAAGAAGACAGTGCTTAGACCAATAAACGGCTAGCAGGTCTTGAAACAGCATTTGCCAAGATCACTGATATGCTTACCAGTATTATGGCAGTCCAAGCTGCTGGGGCTGTTCCTCCACCTCAACGAAACACCTCGGCACACGTTAGTCCAGCTTATAGTAACAACCCTCCCTCACTAGAAGGAGTATCATTCCTTTGTGCCGCCTCCAAATCTTGTAAATGCTTGGGGGTCCTTCACCAACGATGCCTGACAATCGTACATCAGCCATTTTTCAACATATGTTCAATCAACAGGATGCAATCGATTCTCTTGTTGCCCGTCTCGATACCATCTCACACAAAGACGGGCTTCCAAAGATAGGAAATATCTCAACCTTATCCCCTGAATGGAAAAATGCTACTTACCCTCCTAACTATAAGCCGCTGATGTTAAATTCAATTGACGGGATGATTTCTTCTTGCCAACGCATGACAAACTTTAACACGCAGACTCTACACTTACCCAGGGATGATCCGTTCTTGTCAAAGTTGTTTATTAGCACCTTGCAGGGGGTAGCTTTTGAATGGTTCTGCAGTCTGCCTGACGGTTGTATCAATTCTTTTAATGACTTGGAGAGGTTATTCCTCAACAGGTTTTACGAGAGTGGCATGCATGTTAGTATGTACACCCTCATCGAGACCAAGCAAAGGAGGACTGAGTCTGTCACTGCTTTCATCGAACGCTTCAGGCGGCTAGCGTTGAAGATGCCCTTCGGTATACTAGACTCAGAACTTATGGATACTTGTCGACATAACTTCCTTACTACAGTGAAGTTTTGTCTGGGTATACATAAGTATGATACATGGCCCACTTTTATTAGGGCTGCTAATGCTGCTGAAAATGACGTCCCTAATCTGGAATTACTGGGGTTGAAAACACCCAAACCTGAAGACAAAGGCAAGCACCCTCAAACTATCCCTGTCCGTGGAGGTAAAGGGAAAGAAGTCTTGAAGGTCGACACTTCCAAGGGAGCTTCCAATTCTCAGGACGCCTCTGACAAACCTTAGGATACTTTCTCCTTTGACGAAGACTATGTTATTACCATTTTTACACATTTACGAAGGGTAATGAACTGACACTGCCTCCACCACGACATCCTACGGAGGCGAACCAACTCAACGATCCCAAGTACTGTCTTTATCATCGGTACGTACATCACTCTACCAAGGATTGTATCATCCTGAAGAAGAAGATACAACAGCTTATCGATAGCCAAGTGATCAACCTCGAAGCTGAAGACAAGGTCGTATCTTCTAACACGATCTCTCTTCAATTTGGCGACTTTCCACCCACGGAAGTCCCAGACGGCATAGTCCCGATCGCTAAGGAAATAATGGAAGTCATCAACCTGCCGCTAGCTCGCAACTCAACCTTGGTGCCACTCATGACTGAATATGGTGAGATCATGCGGGTCCATCCAGACCTTGTACAAGAAATGATGCAGGGGGTGGCATCTCCAAAGTAAAGAGGGGTAAGAAACACAAATCATGTCATATGGTGTCTTCTCCCATTTACGAAGTTCTATCTGGCGAGACACGATCTGGGAAGGCTTACCTATGAACTTATGACCCTGCACAAGAAAAAGCAGTACCTTTTCAAGCTCCTGTTGTCCCCATAAGTTTAGAAGCCAGCCCGTCTAAGCCTTCAATTACTGATAAAGCCAAGCAGAAGGAGACACGATTTGACAAGTCTCTGAAGGCGCCAACTCCCGAAGGCATGGATCGGCCTTACAACTTTGACATACTGGCACAGCTGGCCAATACACCTGCCAGGTTGTCTCTCTTCGATCTATTGCGACTCTCTAAAGAAATGTGAAAGACCTTAAGTAAGGTATTACTACATGCTGACTCTTATCTCGCTGAAGTCAAAGCCCTCGCTGAAGACCCTGTCTCTTGTCCCTGCTGCCACAATACTATGGAAGTGGTGCCCAACATCACCTTTTCACAGGAGGACATGCTACTCAAAAATTATCATCATGATAGACCTATGTACTATACAGGGTATATCGGGGCAATTAAGGTGGATCGGATGCACATCGATCCAGGTTCCTCCCTCAGCATCATTCCTAGAAGTTTGCTCCAAATTCTAGGAATCATTCTGTAAAAGCTATCTACAACCAATACAACTATCATGGCTTTCAATGCTAGGAGAAGCCACCCGCTGGGCAAGATCTGTCTCAAGTGCCAGATTGGTGATCTCCGAATGGAGGTTTCTTGCTATGTAATCGACGCCAATATATCCTACAACGTCTTATTGGAACGTCTGTGGATACACGAGAACATGATCGTTCCTTCCACACTTCACCAGTGCTTCAAGTATGTTAACACTGATGGCGTCGAGAAGATAGAGTTTGTCGATGTCGATCCTTTTAAAGGCATTGAAGCCTACTATAGAGATTCGATACTTTACCAATCTCAGCCCTCCAAGGATGACGGCAACGAAGCTGATAATGAAGCTGAAGCGAGTTCATCCTCCAGTGATGGTCCCCTGATTATCCGAGTCAACGGACGTACTACTCCAAAAAGTACTCTAAAGCCTCTCATAATCTAGGTGAAAAGAGAAGAACCCTGATAAGGTCAAACCATTGACCATCACTCTCCATAAGACACCTCGGGTGGAACCTACTGAAGTCTGTCCTTCCAATCCTGATGAGTTACCCTATGTGGTGAACTTGGCCAAGATTGTGGCTCCTCTTCCAGATAATGATCCCCTCATTGAGTATATCATTACTCATAATAATGTACCTTCAGCGGATGATATTATCCCTGAACAAGAACTTGCGTATTTTCTTAGTAAAGGTTATCTTTGAATTACTCCGATGTCTACCAATCTGTAAATCAGTATATGGATACGATATACGCTCTAGAGAACGGCATAAGGCCACACCTCTGTATGCCGGTCACGATGCCTCATTTGTAGAAAAAAGTCTGGCCAGAAGATATCTACTACTTCATCGTTCCAGCTAGAAAGAAAGGTGAAGAACTAATCATCTTCGGTCGAATAATTGGTGAAAGAAAGTTCGTTCTGGACTCTACTTCACCTAATCACAACACCGAAGCTGACTATGACTCTGGGAAATTATAACTTTTCTGATATAGTTGGCAGGCCAAGAGTATCATCCAGAACATAGGATATTATATTAAAAGCGACCAGGGGCTAAACTATGGTCGGGGACGACGGTTGCCAATACATCACTTTGCTCCTCCTGGTAAACTCGAGAACTATTATCAACAAAACGGTGTTAGTTTGGGTTATGTCACTCCTCCAACAACTCCTGACAGATCAGACATCGAAGCAGATCGTTGTTCTGATTCTTCTGATTCCTGCCTCTGGATTTTGGACTCCAGCACTGGGGACATGTTCAAATCAACTTTGTCCGTCAACATGATGTCAGTTGACCAAATTGTAGACGATGTCCAATTGATCGAGCTTAAACAATGGGCTCAAAAGATGGACACTAGGTAGGAGTTACGTTTCGAACAACGTGAACCACCTACTGAAGACGAAGTCGTCCAAGTAATTTAGGAGATGAATCATCTCTTAAACCAATATTCATCAGCAAAAGTCTGTCTGGCGATGTACGACAATTCTTATACAGCTTATAAGAGAATACATTACGTCTTTGCATGGAGATAAGAAGACATGCCAAGCTTAGACCCTAAAGTTGCTATGCACCGCGTAAATATCTCGGCTAAAGCTAAGCCAGTGAAGCAGCAGCAACGATGATTCCGACCAGATATCATAGAGGCCATCGAGAATGAAGTCAAGAAGCTTATTGCCAGTAGATTCATTCGCGAAGAACAACACCCTGACTGGATCGCTAACATTGTTTCAGTCATGAAAAAGAATGACAAAGTTTGAGTCTGTATCGATTACCGTGATTTGAATAATGTATGCCCGAAAGATGAGTTCTCTCTACCGATCACCGACGTAATGATCAGCAATACTTGCAGCTTCGAGCGGATGTCCTTTATGGAAGGGTTCTCAGGATACAACCAGATCAAGATGTTCCCCGACGATGAGAAGCACACATCTTTTCGAACACCGTTGGGGGTATATTGCTATACGGTGATGCCCTTCGAATTGAAGAATGCAGGGACGACATACCAACGAGCTATGAATACATTTTTTCACGATCATTTGTGCAAAATAGTGGAATGTTACGTAGACGATATCGTAGTTAAAATTCGTCTCAAGGGCAACCACCTCCAAGACTTGAGAACAGTGTTCGAACTAATACGTGCACACCAACTCAATATGAATCCAACCAAGTCTTTTCTGGGAGTCTCCAGCGGCAAGTTCCTTGGTTTCGTCATCACTTCAAAGGGTATACATCTTGACCCAAAGAAAGTGAAAGCCATCCTCGATATGTATCCCCCAAGAAACCTCAAAGAGCTATGCGGACTTCAAGGAAGGCTAGCCTACATCAGACGATTCATTTCGAACCTTTCTGGAATGTGTCAGCCATTTACTCATCTCATAAAGAAAGACGTATCTTTCGTCTGGACTGAACAATGTCAACGCGCATTTGACGACATCAAGAAGTATCTCACAAGCCCTCCAGTATTGGTAGCTCCAATAATGGAGAATCCCTTCTTACTATATGTCCGCTTTATGGACCATTTGCTTGGCGTGCTATTAGCTCAGAAGAATGAAGGCATCCATGAACATGCAATCTACTACCTCAGCCGCATAATAGTAGGTGTCGAGCACAGATACACACCTGTGGAAAAGAAATGCCTTGTACTGGTATTTGCTATCCAGAAGACACGCCACTATGTGTCTGGGCAGACTATCCATATCATATCTAAAGTCAATCCTCTCAGAATACTCATGACTAAATCGGGTTCTCTCAATTCCCGTTTAGCTACATAGGCAATGTTGTTGACTCCATATGATATGTTGTTCGTCCCTCAGAAGGCAGTAAAAGGCCAAGCGTTAGCTGATTTCCAAGCAGCTCATCCGGTGCCAGATTTTTCCAAACTCTACGACAAAATCCCCGATGAAGTAGTGGTGTCTAACACTGCAACTAAAGAAATCCCCATTTGGCGAATGTCTTTGACGGTGCATCAAGAACAGGACCTAAAGGAAATATCGTGGCCTGAGTAGGCGTCGTACTTATGTCACCCGACCACCTGGTTATACATCGTGCATATTCTTTCGTGGAACCCTGCACCAACAACGTGGCCAAATATAATGCTCTATTAATTGGCCAGCAACTGGCAAAACAACTAGGAGTTGACCATCTAGAAGCTTACAGCGATTCCAAGCTAATAGTTAGTCAGGTTCGTGGGGATTATGAAGTTTGTCATGAAGATCTCATCCCCTATCACAAAGTGACAATCGAGTTGGCGTCTACTTTTGCTGGATTCTTCATCGAGCACGTGCCTCGACTACAGAATATAGAAGCAAACACTTTAGCCGGTCTCGTTGCTTCTTTGACCGTCCCTACCAATACTCAGCAGTCGATCACAGTGTCTGGTCGAGAACAATTCTGTGTAAAAGATGCCTTGCATATTCATCACAGTTACACAACGAAAACAAACGTCGACGTTAAAGACTGGAGATTTCCTTTCATAGATTACGCGATCTATAGAATCCGCCCTGAGGATCCAAAAGAAGCAGTGTCTATCCAAAGACGATCCCTCAGATTTTACTATGACACAGCTACCAAGATGATGTACCGACGCTCTTACGACAGGCTACTGTTACGATGTTTATCAGACATGGAAGCCAAATATGCACTCCGTGAGGCTCACAATGGAGTTTGTGGTGCACATCAACCAGGCCCCAAATTATAAGATCGCCTCAGACGATTGGATTATTATTGGCCCACGATGATAGCAGATGCTGTTGAATATGCAAAAAAGTATAGGGCTTGTCAGTTCCACGTCGACTTTATTCACCAACCTTCGGAGTTTCTACACCCGATGGTAGCATCTTGGCCCTTTGAAGCCTGGGGTATGGATGTCATAGGCCCAATCAGCCGGCAATCTTCCAGAGGATGTCGGTTCATCCTAGCCATAACTGATTACTTCTCCAAATGGGCGAAAGCTATACCGCTCAGCAAAGTGAGGGCGTCAAACATGATCAGTTTTATCAAACATCATATTATCTACCGCTTCGGCCTAATTCGCAGGATCATCCATGATAATGGTCCATAATTTGCAAGCCATGCATTCTATCGGTTCTGCGATAGGAACCGAATCCAGAATGTAGCCTCTACTGCCTATAATCCAGCAGCTAATGGGTTAGCAGAAGCCTTCAATAAAACCATCATTAAACTTTTCAAGAAGTTCGTGTCTTTAAACAAGCGCGATTGGAATGAGAAGCTCGGTGAATGTCTCTGGGCCTATCGTACAACAGTCCGGACTCCAACAGGCAATACGCCATATTCTCTAGTTTATGGGAGCGAAGCAGTTCTTCCCCTAGAAATCTATATTTCTTCTCTTCGAGTAGCCTTAGCCAGTGAGTTGACTGCCGAAGAAAGCTACCATCTGCGACTACAGGAGCTCGAAGCACTAGACAAAAAATGCTTGTTAGCTCAGCAGCGCATTGAGCTATACAAGCACGCCTTTATAGAGCCTTCAATAAAAAGGTGAAAGAAAGAATCTTCCAAGTTGGTGATCTAGTCTTAGCAGTGAGAAGACCAATGGTCATGACGCATAAGACAAAAGAAAAATTCCAGCCTAAATGGGAAGGTCATTTTGTTATAGAATCAGTGTATTCTAATGGTGTATACCGACTAACCAAGCCTGATGGTGACTTGCTCATAATGCCTATCAACGGTAAGTTTCTGAAGAAATAATATGTGTAACCTTTTGTAAACAATGTTCACATATGTTCAGTCATGTAAATGTACAGTACAATGTTCATGTGACTCAAAAAATTATCTAACTATTATCCGTATTTCAAGAGTCTTGAATACGCCATGGATAATGGGTCCTCTAAAAGGATTTCCCAGTAGAATCATTTCCGTTTTTGACTCTGCTCAAACTCGGTTTGACGAAAACAAGTCACGTCCCTATTACCTCTAAATTGCTTTTCGATAATTATTTCCCCAGTGGCATGATTAAGAAACATTTTGCCACATCCATATAACCTCTGAGCAAAGCATTCATCAAGGATAATCACGTCCATATTACCTCTGAATTATCCACTCTTACCTAATGTTATATATCTTCCCACGTTCATATTACCTCTGGTCAGATATAGAATATCCTCTGTTATTGCGTCCATATTACCTCTATTAGCAGCTCCTTTCAACTTATTATCTATATTCAAAAATCTGAATATAAAATGGATAATAGGTCCATATCAAATTCCCGAGTGGAATACCCACCAGAAATATCCTTACTACGTCCACATTACCTCTAGCCCGGATATTTCATAAAACTTCATTCTTGAAAGCCAAAAAGATTCTTTTTTTAAACGTCTATCAAAAGATAGAGAAAAAGATACAAGAGCCTTGACGGCTAAAAGAGAAACAGTTAAAAAACGAAAGACTTAAGGGATACACAATCGGTTGATGCTATCCCTCAGAGCCTTGATCTCAGCCTGAGATTTGACAGTGGCGCGACGACGTGCTTCTTACTGTCGAGCAGCTTCATCTTTGAAATGAATCAGTTTCAGATGCACCTCTTCTAACTTCACCAGCTGAGCTTTCACTTATATGAAGTTGTGGCAGTCGCAGCAACCTAAACCACGTAGTCTTTCTGCTCAGATGCAGCTGTTTGCAGGTCAGCCTCGAGCTGGGCAATCTCTTCATTAAGCTGCACAATATGGTTGTACTTTTCAACAATCTGGATGGCCAGCTTATTCTTCAAGGTAATACAAGCTCTACTGGCAGTATCAAACTGTTCATACTGATCAGCCAGCTCGCTGATCTCTTTAGCCAGAGCCTCTTTCCTTGCCAGAAAAGTAGCTTTTTCCTCCTCAATAGCCGCAACTAGAGCCACGTCCTCCTCAAAAAATGATGATGTTGGGCTTCGCTGACTGACCTCTCAGAATTTGGCCACTTGATTTTCTAGCTCAGCCATGACCTTCTTTAAAGCATTAGCTCGCTCTTCATAGCCAGCAATGCTTTCAAGAGCTGTCACCTGGCATTCAGCAACAGCCTTTACAGGCCCGAAGGCGACATTTCGGTTCAAAAATCTAGGAAGTTTTACTTTTAATATAGAGTAGAAAGCTCTTATGACTTTCTGAGCCATCTCATCATCTTTAGAAGAGGTCGTTGAAGATGAAGCTTGATGAGGATCTTCTATCCCAGGAAGAGCTACTTGGGAGGAAGTCGAACCTGACAAATAAAGCAATACGCATATCAGTAACAAAAGAAGACTTACCTAAAGAAGGAGTTGTAAGTTTATACCTCCTGCCGGCTCAACACCAACTGGAACTGGAGAAATGAGAGCAGGCCTAATTCACTCACTGTCAACATCTGCCTGCTCGCCTTCTACGATCCCAGCTAGACCCGAAGCAGATTAAATAACGGCTACCTCAACAGGCCGATCAGGAACTTCTTCAATAACCGATATTGGTTTACTGGGAGAACCGAGGGCAGCTTCCTGTCAACCCCGGTATCTCGAGCAACCTCCGTGCTTCATTCCCTTTCATTATCTACAAGGGAATATACGATGGAAGTCAGCCTCACAAGTTGTACGCAAAATTGAAGTCAAAAAATCTCATCTGAAGAAAAGTGCAAGAATGACATACCCAGAGGAGGGTGAGCAGATTGGACTTGATTTTCATCTAAGTCTTTCATTATAGCTCCTATCGCAGACATATCCCCCAAAGAAATGTCATAGGAGGGACTGGTTTTTCGATCGCCGTCATGGTCGGGGCCTTCACCCTGATCATCCCTTCGCTCAAGCCTTACAACTGAAGAAGACCCGCCCTCATCCATCGGTTAAGGACGAGCAGGGGATACTATTGTTATGTCCACCTTGTCAGGCAAAGAAGCACCTGCCGCAGTCAAAACTTCAACGTCCTGTGCAAAGGATATATGCAATTATGAAAAAGCCTCTAATGGTTTGACCAGAACGGCTATGGAGTCTAGGAAGGGATCTACCTCCCGAATGGTAATGGCTTGCGATGCCGTCTACCGAGAAGATCATCTGGGAGGAGGCGAGCCGGCCCTCACGTCCGTGACCTTCTTTCTCTCCCGAAAAATAACAACCTTCTTCCTTTTGGGCCGTAGGACCAGCTCGGTGGAAGCTTTCCTCTTATGAGGAATGTCAAGAGGAGGTTCTTCAGTATCCTCTCTCCGAGGCGCTACAATAATAGGCTCCTCAAGAACAACTCTTTGCTGTGGCACTGCAGCCGGTTCAACTGTGGGTGCGGCACCCTCCTTTCTGTAACTCCCCATTGCACGTACTCGTCATATATCAGCAAGGGTAGGGGCAAACCTAGTCCCCGATATTAGACTCCGCTCACAGTCATACCAAAATGAAGGGTATTGACCTGAATATAGAACTTAGCAGCAGGAAAGAGCATGTGGGTGTCAGGCTTATCTTCGGGCGGGGTAAAAACTGCCCCCGTATATCCAGTGTTATAGTAGCCCTATGTACGTGCCCCGTCGATCAGACTCCCTATCGACTGTAGATGAGGCTGGGATTGCCCAAGAGAAGCTGGCTAAAGCCGAATTGTCGTACAAAACGACTCGGCAAATAAGGTTCCAGAAAAGTGTGGTTTCTATTCCTGAATACCAGATGGGAAGGCCTGATCGACTGGAACCAACGAAATGCCCCAATAGGAATGCTAGTAGTGAGTGCTCCCTCATCTACTAGGGTGTCTCCTGCACGGCCACTACTAGACTGTCACGACCCGCACCAACTGTAGGGGCACGAGAAGTGGGTACGTCCAGCCTACACCACAGTGTCGGTGGTAGAACGTTGTTCTAGGTTACTATCTAATCAACAACTCACGCAATTATATAATGTACTTGTCAAATCTTAACTCTGAACGGAGGATAAGTATAGATATAATGAAATCTCAATCACAGTCTAAGCACGATAAGATAACACAGATATTTATAACTAAAGACTAAACAACAACAACAATATAAACTACTAAATAATAATAATCTCCAATAATCTCAAAACAAAATAATATCTTAACTTATTACAATTCAAGTTCTAAAATATGAAAACTAAACCAATTCTACTAGCTAGTCTCCCGATCACTCCAGAGTGTCGGGGCCGAAGGTAGCTAAACCATCTCCTGGTCCATAGTAAGTAGGGCAAGTGTCCTCGGGACAAGCATCTGTAATATTTTCAACAGGTCCAGTCAGGACAGGAATACGCACAACTCATCTAGAAATCCCAAGTAAATGACAAAGAACTATAAAGCAGTTATAAACAGTTATATTGATGAAAATGGCAGTTTTATACAGGTAATGATGTAGAGAAATAGTTAAGGTACAAGAAAAGTAAGGTAACTAAACAAGAGGAGAATCATGGCAATGAAGACTGTAAAACAAGATCTAGCTGAACTAGAGTAACATGATATAAGTCCAGACAGTACAATGTAAGTCAAGTGTAAATTCCAATGTGAGTCCAGACAATATAAATCTAATACCAGATGAATCCAGTACAAGATGAGTCCAGTCAATATCAATGATTCCAGGGTGAGTCCAGACTATATACTAACAGTATGTTTTAAAATATCGAGATCGACATATAAATGGCTGTAGGTAATACGGCACATCGCACACTCGGCTAAGTATGGGATGGCTATCTTTCCAGTATAATTCCAAGGGAGTGGTTCCAGTATTTGGGAATGTTCATATGTCTACTCCAATATTTTTCCGTCCAACAAGTACAAGTGAATCCATAACCTGACACGAAAATAAGTACAAGTCCAGCCAGAACATGAATGATACCAGTAAGTAATTCCAGTAGGTGATTCCAGTAGTAGTTCCAAAAATAGAGGCCAGACATGAATAAATGAGTGTCGCATGTAATAGATCCAGCAATATCAATCCATGTTGACAAATAATCAAATAGAACTAACTAGAACTGAAATACAGTAATTGACAAGTAAATAAAAGAACTATCAAAGAATGTACACGCCTGATATCCTGAATGACTGATATATATCAGATGTCTGAACCGGAGTCACAATGTCCTATTTAGAGCAGTACAGGTTAAAATGTATTTGATATAAGGGTAAATGAAGTATATATATATATATATATATATATATATATATATATATATATATATATATATATATATATATATATATAAAAAATATATATATATATATATATATATTTTATATATATATATATATATATATATATATATATATATATATATATATATATATATATATATATTAAAATATATATATATATAATATATATATATATATATATATATATATATATATATATATATATATATATATATATATAAAATATATATATAAAAAATATATATATATATATATATAAAATATATATATATATATATATATATATATATATATATATATATATATATATATATATATATATATTTTTATATATATATATAAAAAGAAATATATATATATATATATATATATATATATATATATATATATATATATATATTAAAAAAAAAAAAATATATATATATATATATATATATATATATATATAAAATATATATATATATATATATATATATATATATATATATATAAATATATATATACCATATAGTTATATATATACCACACACAGGGCTATTGCCTATAATTAGTAATATATTTACATTACATATAGGGAAGCTATATATTTACATATATATTACATATACAAGCATCAAAATTACATGTATATTTACATACTACATTATTCATGCATACCTTGTATTGAGACATCCATGCATTGCATCCATTCATTCATATATATTTATCATTACCTATCATGCATACATACCTTACATATTTCATTCATATATATCATGCACATGTTACATATTCATGCTTGCATTCATATAATCTTTTATACATTGCATATAGGCATACAAACATGCATACATCATATATTTCATACCTTGCATTACCTTACATACAACATACATGTTTTACATTGAAAGAAGGAAAAGGGAAATAAAATTGACTGGGTTCAATCTCAGTCTTGAACAAAACCGTGAAACACATGCTCATTTAATGCATTCTTCCTAACTCAATAAACATATACCTATCATACATACTTGCAGTACATATAGAAAGAGGAAAACATGGAATGAAATTGAACTTTGAAGGAAAGAGAAAGTGGACTGAAACAAAGATTGATCTCAGATTTATACATCAACCCTAACATTCAGTTAACAGTTTTCAAATCGACTCCACTTAATATAACATACATGCATACATACAAACTATAAATCAAAATCAAACCCACTGTATGCTAATCTAATCTAATTTAAAATCTAAGCTCAAACTCAAAGGAACCAAAACCCAATTCGAAACTGTCAACAAAAAAAACTGAGAACTGAAATTAACTGTTCACATGAATATTTCAAATAAAAACCTAAAATAACAACACAAAAATCTTGAAATTAAAGTAGAAACATGTGTGCCGTGATTAGGGACATATGTGACATGTCCGCGTGTTCATACGTATCTAATTTATAGGACACGAAGTGTCCAAAAGCTAAGGATTTAAAAGTATCAGAAAACAGCGAAGGGTTGTCTCGTGCATGCGTGTCGAGTCATCGTGGACTCGACATAGAGCTCGAAGTGTGTCGAGCTCGTGCACACGTATAGAGGAGATATAGGGCTAGGTTCGTGTCACCCTGCACAGTGTCTAGGTTGTGTCGTGCCCTTGTTTGAGTCGCGTATCAGAGCGTGATTTCGTACACGTACACAGTAGGCATGAGACAGTACAGCCTCGATTTCTCCCTAACCACTCGATGGTTTCTCCTTAAATTTTGTGTGCGTTGTGTCAGTGTTTGCCAGCACCTCCCTATAAAATTTTGTGTCAAACCGTGTTGTGTCCACAAAAAAATGGACACGGGTAGCAGGACAGTGCACGAGGTCTCGTACACGTGTTCCCGTGTCCTAAAACAGTATCCAAATAATGCTAAAATCGACTCAGTCGATTAGAACATGTTAGGCTACACATACATATAATTAGTTTTAAAAATTACTAAAATAATTTCTAATGTGGCATTTCACCAAACACTTATTTAAAAACATCGATACGTGTCCGATACGGACACCAAACCAAGTCCAATTCCTACCAAACTTGAGGGACAGCTAGGGTATACCTAAATGAATGTAACTATGGAAAAAAAATTAGGAATTTGAAGGTAGTTGATAGGTTTTACCTATTAAGGGTGAAACCTCAATGTAAAGGCCTTGAAATGATTGCTTCTCCCTAACTTGCAATGATCCCAAGCCCTTGAATCCTTGCTAGCTAGTCCTCAATAGCCTCTACACCAGGAATAGAGTCCAATACAATTGGTTTGGTCCAATTTGGTAGAGAAATGAGGAATGTAGGATGATTTGGGGAAGAATACTATTAGGGTTTTGTGTAGGGATGAAAAACGGCTAGGTATTTATGGAGAGATGATTAAATAGGGGAAGGATGGGCCTGACGGTTGTTGTAAATGATTAGGGTTATGGTTTTGTAAGGCTAGATGAGTGGCTAAGGCTTCTCCACATAAACTCAAGTCCATTCATTGGTCCAATTTAGTCCTAAGGCTTTCTTTCTATAAATATCTTAAGGGAAATATCCTACTAAAATAATATCTAGATATTACTAACCTTGGCACTTAGTAGGAATGTTCTTACCATGATTCTAACCTCAAGACTAATCTAGGTTACGTTAAACTTCTAGGTTAAGGCTTAACTAAAAGATTAGCACAATATTTAATTAATATAAATTACAATTTCATAAAATTATCAAAATGACCAAAATACCCCTAAGCTAAAAAGTAGTAATATGACATTCTAATCACATGACTAGGCTCCCTTGATCATGGTTAGTCTCTAGGCTTAGCAAAACTAGGGTTTAACTAGTTAACCATCAAAATCACAATTCAATATTTAAATAGTTTTTAAGTTGATTAAAAATCACCAAAAATCACAATATAATTTAAATATCATTATTAAATGATTATAATTATAAAAGTTTAAAATTACCCTCATTTTTGAAAAGTGAATGTTATACAGACGGAGACGACACTCTGAAGAATTCATAGTTCTGCAGAAAACTCAAAGCCTTCCTGCAAACAGGCACCCCTGTAACGGTCTAGTCCGTATCTCTAAATCTTCGAAGAAAGGTATCCTCCGCCAAAGAGTCTGCCATCAGCCCGACGTTCATCAATCTGGAACAATACAGCACCAGCCATCCCATCAGATAATGAAAGGGAAACTCAGTCCTAGCAAAATCCTTTTTTGCCATCGGATGTTATCGCTATCATGACGAAGTGTCGCAAACCCCGTTGGATGGTGCAGACCATCGCTGGAAGCAGAGAAAGTTGGCATCTAAAGGCCAGCTTTACAGTCGAAAGTATCATACCCTGGCTTATTCTTTCAATAGACCCTGAACCCCAGGGACTACGCAATCACGAAGCCATATCATCAAGAAAGCGGCTAGCACCGTCTTTTCTGACAGCTTGAACTCAACCTGCCTGAAGAAATGATAAACCAGGAAAGTCCCCTCAGGATTATCACTATCTTCGGCATCTATATCTCCGTGATCTGCCATCAACTGCTCTATCTCGGAGCTCGTCAAGGGCTTGCGAGACGAGAAAGAGACTGAGCCGTCCCCTTCTTCTCTGGTGAAGACGTAGTTGGTCCAGCCCTCGTACGGGTAAGGGACCCCTCAGTCTTACCCTTCTTCGTAATCTGGTGACAAATAAAAAAATGACAGAGTATCTCTTTGTACACCTCCATCATATCAAAGTTCTCCCTCTTCAAATCTAGGAGCTCTGCATCACAGGGGACGTATTCCGTGTATGGCTCCGTCCTCCAGGAAAGTTTGGATATCGCCTGCATTTCGTGAAGAGCCAAACCCATCTCTCCACCCTAAGTGAAGAAGGTGCATGTGTGATGGTTATATAACTCTGCCAAGGAGACAAATATTGGCCAGTTAACCCTAATGCTATACTGAGTGGCTCTAATGGCATAAAGAAGACCGACAGCTTTTAGGGTGGCCTCGTAAGTCGAGAGCACCCATACAGTAAGGTCACTCCAGAACGGGACAGAATGACTCCAACCTTCCATACGTAGCTCCCCCATCCCTACCCCGGATACGACTCCTTCTTTGATAGCATCAAGTTGGAGAGAGTCTCAGCAGCGTAGTGGTGAAGATCAATCGGGACATCGTTTATTATGACACCAGGTTGCAGCCCCCTCATGGAGTAGGATGTGGAACCCTTGACACACTTGAACGTGTCTTTCTTCCGGTCACCAAAGTTGAATTAGATCCTACCAGAAACAACCCCATGCAGTTCAGGGGTCAGGTCCCATTTCATCTGCCTCTGTACAGCCAGATCAGTAAACGCTGACAGAGGGTATTAGCGCTTCATCGATGGCAACCATATTCTTTGGTTATTTAACTTAACTACCAGAGGGTCTTCTAGACATATCCTCTCATCATCCTTGAATCCTATACTGTCGCCAAACAGGAATTATGGCTTCTTCAAACGACGTGCCCCTCTGAGCAAGAGCTTCTCGTCGTTAATCATCTGCTTCAGAAAGGTTTTGTCATGTACAATGATGACGATCGTCCGTTCCGTAGGTTGGTCATGACTGATCTTGGCCTAAACATTGCTGACCATATTGGTTATGAGGCTTGTGTCGAGGACTTGGCAAGCAGAGCCGAAAGGGATTCTACCAAGTTCCGGAACAAACATGTTAACTGCAAGGACAGAAGAGAAAGTTAGACTCAGAATCTGTAGGAAAAACTAAGTGCTGGGGAAATCTTATGCACCCAAAACAGCCTGTGGGCGCATAAAATACAACAGCATATGGGCGCATAACATACAGCAGCATGTGGGCACTTAACATGCAGCAGCGTGTGGGCTCATAACATATAGCAACAATGTGGGTGCATAATACACCACAGTGTTGGCGCATACTTCTGTGGGCGCATAAGAATGCTCACTGAAGCATATTGCCTTAGGCGCATGCACCCCAGGCAAAGAAAAAGTCTGGGCATCGCAAATTAACGCTCAAGACTTTGTTTTGAGGCGTAGCCTCACCCAGGATCGGGTCTTGGACTAGCGAGGACGCTGTCGCAGAAGGAGAGACACTCCGTGCAACCTCCTTTCCCTTCGCAGATCTCTTGGCGGCCTTGGGAGAAATGGCTCGTAAAGAGAGGAGCTGAAAAGTCTTTTGAAAGTTCTAAGAGAAATGAGAATGATGAGTTTTCTTTCTCTTTTAAAGCCTATTTATAGGCATGGGACATACCCTATGTGCCCCCTACTCCTATGCGCCTATGCGCCCACTGCGCACTATACGCCCACTACGACTTATGCGCTCATGAGAAGAACCAGTCTCTGCATATTATGCGACTGCCACTTGCTGACATGGACAATACATGAAGGATGGACCTCTTCAAATTCCACCCCGATGAATCTGTCAGTTCAAATTTTCGAAGAAGATCTCAACAGCCATCTCTCTGACAAACTGGCCAAACTCTATGCGCTCAAAGGGAGAGCTATGCTATGTGCCCACTGCATCACGAGAAGACGGACCATGCTACTTTCAAAGTATTTTGAATTTGTTCAAGTATCAAAAACTTTGAAGGGGGTCTTGTAGAAGCATAAAAATTTCGGCAGACTTGACAACCATGCGCCCAAGCCAGGGAAGACATATGCGCCCAAGTGACCCGTAAAGCCATATGCGCCCAAGTCACCAGTGAAGTCATATCCGCCCAAGTCACCAGTGAAGTCATATGCGCCCAAGTCACCAGTGAGGTTATATGCGCCCAAGTCACCAGAGTGAGCTATGCGCCCATGCGCCCACTCTAGACTCCTCTAGGAGGGGGCGCATAGCCTTGTTTCAGGCTATGCGCCCAAGCTAGAACAGCCCCCGACTCGGTCAAATCTATGATCAATCGTGCATCGAATCATACGGCCACGTCAGTCTCCACGAGCAGTCGTGCACCGAAGCATGCGGCCATGTCAACACCATGATCAATCTACGATCACGCATTCTGCATGCACCTACGTCCTATGCGCCCAAAACAGGACTATGCGCCCACATGAAAACCAGTGTATTTCCTTATGTGGGTGCATAACATCATTCCAGCATAAGAACGACTATAAAAAGGGGTCTCATACCTCTTCAAAACACAGAACGGAAAGTATTTTCAAGAGCCAAATTGCTGGACTTCTTACCAGTGAGCCGAGAGTTAGCCATTTTCTTAAATTTTCTTCCACTTTTATAATCGGAGTGTCAACGGAGTAAAGGAGCAACTGTCGTTCGATCTCCATCGTCCCATTCCCCAGAATTCTTTTTCTACTCGGGGATCCTCAGCACAGGATCTCTCAGGCGTACACAATTTGTGGTGCCTTATGCCAATAAAAAAGACAGCATTTTTTCTTCTTTTTTGTGTGTCCACAATTATTATCTGTGATAGCATGTTTAATATTTGGGATTATGTGTGTGTTCGATTTTGAGGCTTGATGATGAGGTTCATATTGTATTGATACATGAGTAAAATGGGGACTGCTAGTATATAACTGAGAACATTTTTATAATAACCTGAGAATGGAAATCTGAAGTTTCACATTACACCATCACTCTACATGCCACACACACACCCTTTTTTATAATGTATTGACACTTCACATGTTAACACACAAATTACACTCTTGATACTACGATAGAACATTATTGACACAATTGTATGCTCCACACACACACACAGCCCCCTCACTTGAACCCCTAAACCTGTGACATTTAACCCTTACATGAGACACACACTTATATATATATATATATATATATATATATATATATATATATATATATATATATAAAATATATATAAATATATATATATATATATATATATATATATATATATATATATATATTTTTATGTTTAACACATATACACTCATTAACATTAACCCTCTGTTAACCCTTGACACTCTAATTTACCTATACACTATGTACATATATGACACCATGTTACACTCTAGCTTGACACTAAACAAATTAGATGCTCACATTGACACCCTATCTCACTACACTATATATATGCTTGACACAATTGTATGATGCATGTACACTATACTCTACTGTTCACTCACCCTACATATATGTATATATGACATATGAATGTAGATAAGGTGAATACATGTTAACTTGAATGTATATAATATGATGAGAATTTATATTCTGGCACATTGACACCTTTATAGACATATTGTGACCTGTGTTGCTCTAAATAGGACTCATCTACTCTGTCTGGACAGCTGTACTCATCAGATACTCAGGATATCAGGCGAGTAGATTCTCTGACCGTTTCATACTTGTTAGAATTTATATTCTGGCTCTAGATTACTTTACTTGATGTTGTCATGTTGTTAACACGAATTGGTACTATATGGATCTTTTCATGAGATGTTATCCCCCTTGGAAGCTTCGGGATACGTCGTGTCATATACTTTTCACGTACATCATGTATTCATGTGCTTTCATCATTCATGTGCACTCTTGTGATTCATGTACTCTTATGTTCTGTCACGACCCGCACCCACCCTGAGGGTACGAGTACGTAACAACGCCCAGCCTACGCCGCAGTGTCGACGGTAGAACGCTGTTCTAGGTCATGAATTATAACTAGCATAATATGAATACTCTCCATAAGGAGGCCAACACAGAGGTACAACTCAATCACAATCTAAGATAGAATGATAAAGATAGATAAACATGAAATCCAAAAGAGATACAGGAGATAGAAGTCTAAGTGTCTAAGATACATAATCCCATAAATACATCTCAAAACTCAAATACAGTAATCCACAAGTAAATACAACTCCAGACAAAATGAAATAACTATCTAAACAACCTCTACTGTGTCTCCTCTAGGCTAGCAGGCAATCCCATGCTATCTATAAAATTTATCAACAGGTCCAGTCAGGACAGGAGCGAGCACAATACATCTCATGCAGTTCATATCATGTCAGGAAATATAAAGCAGGCAATAGAATAAGATACATGAAACGCTGTAAGAAGATGTACATAAAAATAGGAGAGATATTTGATAACTGGAAATATATATACATGATAAGTAAAAACTGTAAGTGACTAGTGATTTAGAGTACGAGATGGCATGTAATTGGCTTAGGTTGTACATGATGAACATGAAAAGTAACAGAGTGTACATGATGGGTAAATCACATGACCATTTATACTCACCCCTACCCACAATCAATACACAAGGATCTATTTAAGTTACGTTACGGACATGATATTTTGGTTATACAAGAAACACATGAGGAAACATGAGCGTACATGAAAGAACATGAGAGTACATGAACGTACATGTAAGAACATGAGAGAACATGAGTGTACATGAATAACGCAGAAGCAAAGAATACATGATGTACATGAAACACATGTCATAAAGTATCCGATGCGCCCGCTAAGGGGGTAACATCCCAAGAAGAGATCCGTATAGTACCAATCAGTGATGATAACGTGACAACATCAAGTAAAAGTAATCTAGAGCGAGAATATAATTCGTGACAAGTATGAAACGATCAGATAATGTACTCGCCTGATATCTGAATGTCCAAGGTAAAGATACTGTCCGAGGAGAGGTGTCTGGCTCCTAATTGGAACAGCACAAGTCACAACATGTCCAGAAGGGTAATATAAAGCACTACAATGCATTCTACATGAATCTAGGTCAAACTAGGCCAAAGTCAACCCTTGGTCAACTCTGGTCAACTGCACTAGTCAAACTAGGTCAAACTAGGTCATGTCCTAACCCAACAAGTCTTACTAGGCCTAACAAAGACTATCCTAGCAAGCACATATCAATACAAGGCTATACAAGCCAACATACACCCAACTCTATATAGCATGCAATTTTTCATTACTCAAATAGACAAGAATTCACATTGGATATACACTAGGTAATCTATTACTTTAAACTATATATGTCTACACATATATACACATGCATATATTGGTATTCAACATTAGGTCTATAATCATGGCATTTCAAATGGTTATATAAACTTATATATTACAACACAATATGCTAACATATATATAATATACATACATAGCTAAGTTAACTGTATTCATAAATACTTATTTAAGAGGCTATGTGTGTGTATGTGAACATGGCAAAGGGGCAAATGAGGGTTAAATGGGCATACATAGTGTATACATATCAAAGAGTGTCAAAGTGTAAGTGAACAAAGTATCAAGTATGATAGTGTCTACATAGTGTAAGGGGTACATGAGGTAATATAGGATTTGTGTTAACATAGAATATTACATCTTATTAACTTGTATATTGCATACATTACATCTATTATTACATTACATTCATGCTTGCATTCATTCATCATTCATTTATTCTCTTGCACTACTATATGCACCATACATTACATATTATGGAACCTACATATTCATTACAAGCCATACTTATACATGCTTACATTAGATAGGATACTTACACCTTATATATCATTTATTTAAACATTTACTCATGCTTGCATTCTCTATTTAATTACATAATGTATATACATTAACATGGGTTAAAATCAAATAGAACATTATATTACACACAAGGGTGCACAAAATGCATATGCCGAATAGTAACTCCTACTAATAATCAATACTGTACCATCTCAGCATGAATTAAAATTTAGGATTAAAGTATGTTATAGATCTATGTGTTAGCTTTTCGAAACTTCAAACGGATCGCGTTTTCGTTTCCGAAAACTCCCGGAATCGCGAAAACACCAAGAACGCGTTTGTCTATCGTACAGCTGACACTCAAATAATTCTCCAGAAAGTTACAGAAAGAATTAGGCCTATTAATATATGTTTTTGGAAAGCTAACTTCAATACGCTTCTTCTAAAAAAACGGAAGATTAAACCGAGCTTTGAGCTAGACGTTATGACATTTCTAAGTTATGGCTGAAATTAAAAACGTGGATAAAAATCATGACGGATTTGGGTAGTTTGAGACAAAAGAACACAAGTATATAACATAATATATCAAGAACTCATTCTCTACACTAATATATATATATGAGACACTATAGAACACATCTCCAATACAAAAATATGAGATTAAACATGTAATAATTCATTCATACATAACAACAACACATAGTGTGTCCAAATTTGGGGTTTTCCCACATGGACACAACCACAACACAAAGGACACTCCTATGACCTCCAAATGGACACGAAATGGACACAAATAGAGATACAACCATGGGGGTCATTCCTATGGGTTTAAAATAGACCTATATGCATGAGAAAATAAAAAGAAGAAGGGATTTATACCTCCCGGTAGATCGAATCGAAGAAAAGCCTTCCCGGAGCGACACCGACACGTAGAGATTCCAAAAGGACACGAACGAGCTCCGAATCCTTCCAAACTTGGGTAGCTTCCTCCTTGGCTAGAATGGAGAAGGAAGAAGAAGATTTGGTGGCGAAATGGAAGGATTTGGTGAAGAAATTGCTAGGGATTACTCTCTAGGAATTTGGAGAAGAACAAGAGAGAGTGTATGGATGAGAATAATGAATTGAACTTGAGCCTATCCTCTCCCAAAGTGGCTGGCCATATAGGGCTATTTGTCCTATTATGGTAAGGTCCAAAATGCCCCCACTAACCTATTCTATGAGTATTAGGAAAGGGCTAATTGGTTGGGGCTAAATTAGTCATTCTAAAGTCTCTAATCACACTAACCTTATCCATAATAATTAGTCTAACCTCTAACTAAAATATTTCTATCATGTGGACTAAAATTAATATCATGTGGGCCATGCCTAACTAGTGTGTGGGTCCCACTAGAGTCAAACTACCCCCGGGTCCCCGTTTCTAGTCGGATTGAGTTGAAATTCGAACCCGACTCAAATAACCCCAAAACAATATCATAAATAATAAAATAAATTTCAACCCCAAAATAATATCATAAATAAAAAAATAAATTTTAAAAATATTCAAAAATGTAAAATGACAAAAATATCCCTGTTTCTGAAAACTGGTGGTGACATGTTCACAAAGCCCCCTTGTATACTTTATGTGCACCCATTTATGGGCCCCCATGTGAAATCATGTGCAATAACATAACTTGTCTGAATCTTTGTGTCTTGATTGGGGTACGGGGGAGTATAAATGGTCATGTGAATAATTCCAAAGTAGTATAATCATGTGCAAACTCTTTAGTGTAATCATGTGCAAATTCAAGCCGTTCACATGTCTATCTTGTACTCTACATCACTAGCCACTGATAGTTCTTTACTTATAGTAGATATTTTCTTACAGTCATCTCTTTTACTTTATGTATATTCTTCAGCGTTTCATGTATCTTACTCTATAGCATGCTTACATTTTCTGTCATGATATGAACTGCGTGAGATGTACTGTACTTGTTCCTGTCCTGACTGGACCTATTGAAAATGTTACAGAGGACCCAGATGAGGAGTTTTGCCCGACCTACTATGGAGCAGCCCTAGACGACACTTGCGAGCTGGACTCCCAGGAGGACCCAGTCCTTGCAGAGGATATTACCCCAGTAGTCTAGGCCAGTTGGCTAGACTAGTTATCTTACTTATTTGTCTTGTCTCACTTGGATACATTGATGTATATATTTGGAATCTTATTGTTATTCCGGATGTTTTGTGGAGATGTTATTTTAGACACTTAGACTTCTTCTCCTGTTGCTTTCATTTGGTGATTTTCATATCATATCTATCTATCTTACCGTACTTATACCTTAGTTGTGATTGAGCTGTACATTTCTATGTTGTCCTCTATTTAGAGAGTATATACTGTATATGTACCTTATAATTTTTAGATGTATGTGACCTAGGACAGCGTTCTACCGTCGATACTGCAGTGTAGGCTGGACTTACCCACTTCTCGTACCCTTAAACTGGGTGCGGGTCATGACACGAGGCACTGCCTCATGTGGTGTTAAACTACCTGTAGCATGGGGCCTAGCCTCTTTGTGGTGCCAAACTACCCAGCATGAAGCCTTTTGCTTCCTTGCGTTGTTATGCCAACGTGACATGGCTTGCAAAGCCGAGGCACTATCTCATATGGTGTCACGTATTGCAACACGAGGCCCAGTCCTTTTGTAATGCTGTATACCACTCTTCATTCATTATACAGCATTAGGCCATCTTGTCTATATACGGTGCTACGCCGCTGTTACTTGGCTCGAAGCCGAGGCTTTACCCTCACTAGGTACCTCATGTGGTGTCACCTCACTGTAGCATAGAGTACTACGCTCCTTAGTAGTGCTGTGCTACCCGTGCTTCCTGTAAAGCACGTTAGACATTCCAGATGCCCGAGAACTCATTAAGGCTTCCAGGCCATCCTTCCACAGGACTTTGTTCTTTGTAAAGAACATTCAGTAGACAATAGTAGTTCTAGGTTAATCACCCCGCAATATCCTAAAGGATTGCCTACTACTCCTGATATTCTTCAAGTCAATGGTCCTTCTTTGAACTAAAAGCTAGATGCCTAGTAGATTTCTCTTTAAACTAATAGCCTAAAACTTTATAGTAGAATTACAAAAACACAATATCAGAGTGTCTTCAAGCCCATCTTACTTGCTGTGTCGTCAACCAGCTGGCGCTTAAGACCTTTGGTGAATGGATCTGCCAGCATACAGTCCTTTTCTTTCCATTATTGAGGTCATTCGATGCCACCGCTGCAATCGCCTGGTTGTTGCAGTATATTGGTACCATCGGTATCTATGCACCAACCATTAGAAGATCATATATGACCTCCCGAAGCCACTCTGCTTGCTCCGCTGCAGCCGCCAGTGCATAGAACTCAATTTCTATAGAAGAGTGAGACAACATAGTATGCTTCTTCAACTTCTACGATATAGCAGCTCCATCCATGGAGAAGACGTATCCTCATGTAGACCTTTTATTCTCTACTTCTGAGCACCAGCTTGCATCGCTGAAGCCTTCCACTATTTTTGGATCGCCACAGTAGTGCAGTGTATACTTTTGAGTCCTTTTGAGGTATCACATAACCCTCTTCACAGCTTTCTAGTGCTCCATACCTGGATTGCTCATGAACCGACCCAGCATCTCCATGACAAAAGCTATGTCAGACCTTGTGGCAGTAGTCACAAACATCAAACTCCCGATGACGCTTAAGTACTCCAAGTGTCTGATGCTTTTCCTTAGATTTGGCTTCAGCTTCTTATCACACCTATATAGCATATCGATCCATAGAAGATCCTGATACCCATAGCGTGTGAGCAGCTTCTCAATGTAATGAGATTATGATAATGCCACCCAAGTTTTTGTCTGGATCATCTTTATCCCCAGGATAACATCAGCTTCACCCTAAGTCCTTCATGCTGAACTTAGACGAGAGGAACTTCTTTGTCTCAGTGACACTTGTTAGATCTGTACCTAAGATCAGCATGTCATTCACGTACAGACAAATAATAACTCCGATCCCGTCAATAAACTTTGTGTACACGCACTTGTCTGTCTCGCTGGCCCTGTAGCTGTTTGATCTTATGACTTTATCAAACTTTTTGTGCTATATCTTGGGAGCTTGCTTCATACCATACAAAGATTTTACCAACTTACAGACTTAGTCTTCAAGGTCCTTTACAATGAATCCTTCTAGCTGTTGCATGTAAATCTCTTCGATTAATTCACCATTCAGGAAAGCGGTTTTAACATCCATCTGATGAATTACCAGCTTGTGAATTACGCATAGAGCAATGAACATCATGATGGTCATCATCCGTGCTACTGGTTCATATGTAACAAAAAAATCGATCCCTTGCTTCTGAGAAAACCCTTTGGCAACTAATCTTGCCTTGAACTTGTTAACAGTTCCATCGGCCTTCATCTTCTTCTTGAAAATCCATTTACATCCGATTGGTTTTGCTCCTTCAGGCAGATCGACCAACACCTACGTGTTGTTGGAGGTTATTAAGTCATACTCATCGTTAATAGCCTCCTTCCATAAGACAGTATCTTTGGTCTTCATCGCCTCATCATAGGTAAGCAGATCTACTTTCACTTGATAGGTGACAAAATTCTCTCTGAAGTCCTTATGTCTTCTCACTCTCTTAGACACTAGTTCTGTCACGACCTGCACCCTAGAGTAAGGGCACGAGACGTGGGTACGTCCAGCCTACGCCGCAGTGTCGGCGGTAGAACGCTGTCCTAGGTCACAACATCTAACAATATAATGCTAAGCAGTTTATACTCCCCGAATGGGGGTGACATAGCAGATACAGTCTCAATCACAACTAAGGTAGAGCAAGATAAAAGATAGGTAAAACATTAAATCCAAAAGAGATACAGCAGATAGAAGTCTAAGTGTCTAAGATACACGACCCAGAAATACATCTCAAAGCTCAAATACAGTAATCCATAAATACAACTGAAAATAAACTATGAGCAAAACTCTAGCTATCTATACAACCTCTACTGTGTCTCCTCTAGGCTAGCAGGTAACCTCCAGGCTATCTGTAAAATTTATCAACATGTCCAGTCAGAACAGGAGCGAGCACAGTACATCTCAACAAATCATAGCATGTAACGCCCCAGTCCCAAAATACGTAGGACCAAGTACGTGAACATGCCAGCTGCACATATACGAAGAATACTCCAATATATGGAATCCCCATATATGCACATAAGCTGTAAATAAAAATAATCACAGGCCAGTATAACATATCTAATCTCATCACAGCTCAACACAGAAGATAATAGAGTCCAAATAAATAAATAAGAGTGTCAAAAGATAGCCGGGTGAACATACTCACTCCAAACAGCTATAAAAAATAGTCTCACAAGATCGGAGTCCAACCTCCACAAATAGAAAAAAAAGAGATGTATAATAATATCCACTAATGTCTCAAATATAGAATAAACTAGAAATCAGTAGTGACTGCCTCATCATCAATGTATGATAGCTCCAACGCCGCTCCGTACTCCTGTGGAAAATCGTCTAAACCTGGAGAGATAACCAGGTCCTCAGGGGACATAGCAAGATACAAGAGTACACCATGCCAAATAAAACTATGATAATATAATAAAAGAAAAGGTATGCATGCAATCGGGTCCCTGACTATTCTACTGTGAACATGTAGTTGAGATACAATCCTTCGACGCATGAGCCCTGGCTGTAAATGGGATTGGCATAGTTCCCATAAAGGGCACTAGGGGCCTACGTCCATAACGCTCGGGAAGCGTCAGAGGGCACCATTGTAAGGGGCTACGTCCATAACGCTCTGGAAAACGTCAGAGGGCGCCTGGAGCCTGCGTCTCCGGAGGAGCGCACAGGTAATCAGGGAAGTGTAAAGAAGCCCATACGTCAGGTATTGTTCTCCCCACCCAATGCCTAGTATCATCATCTCCATGACTGATATGAACCTCTAGTAACCGCCAAGTCTTCTAACATGCAATACTATTGGCAGTTACTCCTATCCGTCGCACGCTCCATACGTATCGGTGGTCAGCCGACTACGCGGATACGTGTCCTACATGTGACTCACATCATATGATACAACAAGTGTCAAGGCCGTATGAGATAAACCAATACCTCATCATCAATGGGTGGTCACTAGACTAAGTCAATGTAAGAGAAATAAATAAGACGAGATAAACGACCGATAGAGTCGCTTGCACCCAAGTGTGACTTGGACGCACAGTTTAAATATCAAGGAACAAATGCTGAAAATAACAACTAAAAATAAGAAGTATAATAATCACAGAGTAAGGTGGCAAGGTATCTTGCCTGATGGTGCAAAGTGGCAAGTCCAAGTAATCACAATATCAGCCCAGAAACGTCACAATCTCCAAACAACTCCGGGCACTAAAATAAATATCAAAAATGCACTCAGTTTAAAAGATATACCTAGGAAACACCTATCCAAAAGTCAAATTCTGGAACAGGGGCAAAATCGTAATTTGGGGTCAAAACGATGTCCGCCGTTGGACTCGTTTTGCATCGAAACGCGTGCCAAAGTCTACGGTCTCTAAAGTCATCAAACTACATGTCTACAGTTTCAGTTTGAGGAGAGAAACTCAACGGTATGTCCAGTTTTGGATTTCGAGGAGCCGTGTACAAAATCGCCCGTTTGAGTGGGTCGCAGGCCCGCCAAAAATGGGTTCCGATTCGACCTTCTCAGAATCGAACCAAACTTAGCATACAGGACAAGAATTTCGATCCAGACCTGTTGGCGCAAGTTTCATCTCGATTCGACGCTGTACACAAAATTATGGGCAAGTTTGCAAAATGCCGATACGGGATATCTCGACGGATACGCGTTGATTTCGTCGCGCACACGCAATGAAACTGAGTTCCGTCAGTTTCCACACGTCCGCAACGTCCATATGCGCCTTTCGATGCGTATAGCATATGACCACGTCGCCCAATTTGTCGGGGCACGTGCCGTATCGGGATAAAGTTCTAATTTATTTAATGCTTTTAAAGCAGTTTTTCTGTCAACTTTAACGATGCACAATTCCCTGTACAGTCAATAATAATTTAATCTACAAGTAAGGTTTTACTCGTCTTTATGTTGCCTATGACTGTTTGTAATTAGTTTAACAAAAACCCTGTGGTATAGATTAAGATTCGACTTCGAAGTTGGGGTTTTAACGGGGTTTAAACTCTATTTTGTGTGCAGTTTTTCGGACGACTTTGCATCGATTTATACGTCGATGCAAGGGGTTATAATCAAATCCCTTTGAAGGGGCTCGAAGGGGGTTATGCTGGCTTTTCATGGAACCTTACGAAACACAAAACGATGTAGAGTCGTAGGAGAAATCGGGATGAGAAGTTGTTACCTGGACAGTGCTTAAAACAGAGTTTACTTCTGTTTTTCGTCGGTCCAGGCGAGTGCGGCGGCGCAGTGAAGCACGGCGGTGGCCGCTGGGGGGTCGGAGAGGTTCGCCGGGGTTCGGGGTTGAGAGTTTCAGAAAGGAGATGGGTATTCGGAGGGTTAGGGTTTCGGTTTTTGGCGGAGCAGCATATATATACTGTCGCCCGCTTATTCCTATTTCTACTCGTATAGGAACAATGGTGGGGCTCAGGTTGGGAGCCTAGCAGCTGGTGCTGCTCTCAGCCTAGGGGTGTGGGGTCGGGCCTCAAAGCAACAGCAGTTGCTTGTTGAGTTTGGCATTAGGGGAGGGTCGGACCCACCGCAGCTTGCTGCTACTGTTGTTGGGGTTCGGCCACCAATCACTTATATATATATATATATATATATATATATATATATATATATATATATATATATATATATATATATATATATATCAAACTATAAATATATATATATAGGCTCCTAAAAATTCCTAGAAATATACAAATAATTCCCTAAAAATCCTATAATTTATATTATTCCTAATTTAATAAAAATACTAACAACACCCTTATAATTATACACACATGCATTTATATTGACGTACATATACCAAATAAATTCTAACTAATATAGAAAAACAATTTCTAAGGCACTAAAATAATTAAGAAATATTGGGGGTTTATATAGCAGGTTATAAAATATAATTATACAGTAAAGTAAGATACAGGATCTGAAAGAAATATAGTATGTAAACAGAGAGAGAAATGTAATAGAAATATCTACTATAAGTAGAGAACTAACAGTGGCTAGTAAGTCAGAGTACAATATAAACATGTGAATGGCATAGGAGATTATGGGAACTATAGTATGGAGTGATTCTTGGAACTACAATACTTGGATATTATTCACATGTCTACTTCTACTCCCCCGTACCCCCAATCAATACACAAGGATCCAGCCAGGTTATGTTATGATTCCATGCAAAGGCCCACAAGGGGTGATATATGGATAGCCCAAAAATGGGTGATTCTGGAAATGCCCATAAATGGGGTGATTCAGGGAAGACTCTGTGATCATGAGAGTACATGTCACAAGTGATCGATGAACCGTGAAGCATAGTGATACACCATGTAAGTGAAACGCACAGAACATGTAGTATACGATGCTCCTGAGGGGATAACATCTCAAGAAGGGATCCATATAGTACTAATCCGTGTTACCAACATGACAGCATCAAGTAAAGTAATCTAAAGCAGAAAAATAATTCTAACAGGATATAAAATGATCAGAGAATGTACTCGCCTGATAACCTGGACAACTGATAGGTATAGGGGTCCAACTGAAGCCACAGAGTCCTATTTAAAGCAATACAGGTTACAAGGTGTTCAAGTTGTAATAAATGAATCTCTATAAGCAATCTATATTATCCTAAGTTCTTCTAAGTCAAATCAACTCTAGGTCAACTTCGGTCAACAATCTAGTCAAACTAGGTCAAGTGCTGACTTACAGTTGACTTTTGGTCAACTGGTCAACTCTGGTCAAACAGGGTCAATTCTAGTCTAATTATTAAAGATATAAAGTGTACTTCGTTATTCGTACGTTAAAACTTACGACACGCAAATCGAGATGAGATAATCAACGGTAAAGTTGATAATCTTATTATAGTGATCCATGTGTTCATCTTATCAATTTCAGCGATATGAGATCACTGGAATTGACTGAGCTCAGTTTCGTTGTACTGATCCCGAAATACGAACATTATAAGAATTAATTATTAATTATTTATAAAAAGGTTAAACTCAGAGAAATTATCAACAAACATTGTCGGACGATGAAATAAACATCGCCAACGTGTCCAGAATGGTCAAATTAGCTAGGATATTCTACCCATCGGTCCAATTTGGACACAAGGGCAAAAAGGTAATTTCAGGTCAAAACGGTATCCGTGTCGGAGCCGTTTTGCACCGAAAAATATACAAGAAAACAAGTCTATAAAATATAAGAAATTATATGTCCATGAAACCAGAATAACGATATGAACCCAACGGTATATCCAGAATTGGATTCCGTTGACCCGATCTCAATTTGGTCCGTTGACCAGAATATTGGAATTCCGGTTTGCACGAAAATATGTGCCGGAGCCAATGTTCTCAAAACTCAGCAAACTATATGTCAACGAGTCCAAAATGATGATACGAACTCAACGGTATATCCGGAATTGGATTCCAATGAGCCGATCTCAAAATGACCCGTTGACCCAGATATTGGTATCCGACTTGCACCGAAATGCGTGCCAGAGCCCACATCCTCCAAATCTAACAAATTTTATATGAAAACATGCCAGAACGATGCCACGAGTCTACTGGTGGTGTCAAAAATGAAATCTGGAGTCCCGTGTTCAAAAATAGAATTTTACAAGTTAAAAATTACGAATTCGGACGGCCAACTTTGGCGTCGAATTCAACCAATCAAACAAGCTCACAATGAAACAAAACTGGAGGGGTAGTAGGAGGGTTATACCAGCTTCGCACCGGGACTGGTAGCACGCCAAAAGGAGCTGCGGTGGAGGAGATACAAGCTGACGAAGTTGACTCCGCGAAACTGTCCAAATTTAATACAATTTAAATGGTCAAATTGGTGGCCGGTTTTGATTTGTCAAACGATAAAATCAACGGATGAAAATTGACAGGAGTGAAGGTGGATATACCGAGATTGTGACGGAGCAAAGAAATTGCCGATCCAACGGTCGAATTCTCAGAAAAACATGCGCAAAGTCGCTGCGACGGAACACGAATTCTGGATCGATCCCGCGCGCGTCACGACGGAACATCGTGCGAAACGTACGAATCGCCTCGACGACGCGTCCCGGAGGACGGTGGCCGCCATGGGGCCTATCCCGTGGGTGCGCCCAGCCATGTGAGGGTCGGCCACGCCGACCACGGCCGCTGTGGCGCTGGCGACGGTGCCTGCACGCGCCCATAGGGCCGTTCCTGGCCACCCACAGCATGCCCGCTGCTGCTGCAGTGCCGGGCTGCGCTCGCACTGGCCTGCTGCGGCACTCGACGGTGGGGGCTGCGCGGCCTGGTGCGATGGGGGAGGCGATCTAGGATGGTGGCCGGAGGAGTTGTGTCGGTGGAGATGGTGGTGGTGGTTATTCATTGTGGTAGTGTAATAGATGAGAGGGAGAAGAAGGAGGATGGTGCGGCCGGCCATGCCCGGCCACGGCAAGCTCCGGCCAGAGGGCTGAGCTCGGGGTGCTGAGTGTATTGGTGGTGGTGATTGAGAATAATAGAGTGGGAGAGAGAGAGAAGATGAGTGAAGAGTGTTAGAAAAAAAATAGGAAGAGAGAGAGTGTGAGAAAAATATTCCTCATTGATTTTAGGGCCGGCCACATGGCTAGAGGGTGCTGGGGAGTTTGTCATGTAGGGATTTAAGGGCTAGGATTTATTTAGGGGAAATCAAATGGCTAGAATTAATTATAGGAATTTGGGTCATTCCTGTAGGAATTAAAATTAATAGAATTTTCTATTAAATATAAATAAATAGGTAGAAAGAGTACTCAATATTTTTCAAGGATAATGAGGCTAAGGGTGTCATGATGGAGGGTAGCACGAAGCTGGGCTGGACTTGGTGGAGCCGGATTGGGTCAAAATCAGACATTACGTAATAATTGAATTAAAAATAGGTGTTGATGATCATGGGTAAATAAGTAGCACATGGGGATTCCAATAAATGGGACACAAGTGTCGTACGGGTAGTAGACTCAATGTGGGCCATGTCCATATTTGGGGTTGACAGGTTTTGGTCGACAGGGTACCCACAAATCAAGTTGGAAAATAAATGTGACACCGTGGGGTGAAATAAAATCGGGTCACGTGTCAGGAAAGTTGTGTGAAGCAAATAGAGCACAAACTGGCATGTCTGAGTGGGACACGAAGGTCATGGATGAAGAGTGTCTCGAGTAGATCATGCATGAGAAGTTGGTTTCAAGAAAATAACTGGTCTTGTGCTCTCAAATTAAAAGTCACGGTAACGTGCTAATAATGATCAAGGAAAAGAGTGGGAAAATTAATTAATAATCAAATGGTCTAAATCGACCCGAAGTTGTGCGAAGTAGAAAGATTACAAAGGAACAAGTTTGGATGGGACATTATATACCATCAGGAAGGTAATCTTGTCCACTACAAAACTCGTGAAGAAGATTTTCAGAGTTGAACATCCCTGACACTCCAAATATCAAAGGCACGGAAAAGTACACCTAAAGATAATAAATAGAATAATTTATTTATTGAAATTAAAATCAAGCAGAAAATAAAATAAAATAAAAATCAACCCGAAATTCAGGGTGCTCACAAGTTCTACGAGTTCTGGTTCAATAGTTTTTTCTGTAGCAACAACTTCTTCTTGGACTACCTTTTCATAAGGAACTTGAGCTTCCTGTGCACTCATATTGTTCTCCGAAATGTTCACGAGAACAATATTCTTGTGCCTTGCAAATTTATCTTAAAAGAATTATGTATCGCAAGATTCAATGATATGATTTGACTCAATATCAAGGAACCTCCGAGCATCACTCTTATCAGCATAACCCAGGAATATAGTCTTCGTAGTCCTTGTTTCCAGCTTTTGAATCTTCAAATCCGGAAGCTTCACATACGCTAGACACCCCTACACTCGAATGATATTCAAGTTGGGTCTGACCTTGAACCAGAGTTCATGAGGAGTTTCAACGTTCCATGCGGTATTCTGTTCAATATAAACGTAGCCGTAAGCACTATTTTACCCAAGAAGCAATTTAGAAGACCTGCAGTCAGCAGCAATGAGTTCATCATCTCTGTTAATGTTTTGTTCTTCCTTTCTGTAATACCATTCGATTGAAGAGAGTACGGAGCAGTTGTCTCGTTGACAATTCTATGTTCTCTGTAGAACGGTACGAATTCATGAAACCTATACTCACCACCTCGATCACTTCTGAGTCTCTTGAGTTGTTGTCTGGTTTGACGCTTGGCTTCAGCCTTGAAGTCCTTAAACTTCTCAACAGCTTCATCTTTAGACTTGAGCAGATAAATGAACGTGTACTTTGAGAAGTCGTCGATGAATGTAATGAAATACTTTATCCCAGCCTTTGTAGAGAACTGTTTGAATTCATGGATATCTGAGTGCACCAACTCCAAAAGATATGTACTTCGGTTTACCCGTTTGAACAGTTTTCTTATGATCTTTTTCTGCGCACAAACCTCACAATTTATTCCTATATTTGGAGATAAGCCCTAGACTAGACATCTTGTTTATTATTTTACAATAAACATGTCCTAGTCTCTTATGCCACAACTCAAGAGGATAACCAGAAAAAGAGACTGCATTAATTTTCTCCATTGGGGTTACAAGTTGAAGTTTGAACATCCCTTCGTGTCACGCCCCAGAACCAGAATACTGGAGAACAGGGGACAGACACAGCCTGCTACGTACATTGAAGTGAATCCCACCGTGCAATACGGTCACGGCTGTCTAGATGCATGAGGGTTTACTTGTCACTCCCGTTTCCCGTTATACGTATTTTCGTATACCTATACGAGATTTTTGGCATTTATTAGGTGGACTGTAGTTAGACTTGTTTTGCTTAGCCTAGTCTTGGTTTAATCTTAACTTGGTTTATTTGATCGGTTCGGTTCAATTTAACTTGGCTTGACTTGGCTTGGCTTGGTTTGAGATGGAGAGGGTTGATATATAACCCAACTACTTTTCTCTCTCCTCATTCACTTCTTCATTTACTTGTTTATCTTATTCATTTACTTCTCTCACCTACCAAGTCCTAGGCAAGTGCAACTTGCTTCATGGAGGAACTCTATTTTTGTTGTTCTATTGTCTTCCTCACGAGATTCTAAGATACTTTAGTACTTGACATTTTTAATTTCCATGGTTTATTTTTTGTAGATCTAAGTTGGTTGCATTTTTAGTTTTCTTGGGTTTTGATCTACCAAACTTTATTATTTTCAAGTTTTGAATGTACTATGTTGTAGAGAATTCAATTTTATCCAAAATAGACCTTCGAAAAGTTAGATTTCGACTTATTTTGAGGAAGTTATGGCCAAAATAAGATTTAAGCATTTTTTAGTTCATCTGTACTGAATTTGGCAGGGACGATGAATAGTGCCGCATGAATAGTGTCGCAGCCGCATGGAATAAATAGTATCGCAGCTGCAGGAATGAACAGTACCGCAGCCGCAGGAATGAATAGTACCGCAACCGTATGAAATAAATAGTACCACAGTCGCAGAAATGAATAGTACTACAGCCGTAGGAATAAATAGTACCGCAGTCGCATGAATAGTGTCGCAGCCGCATGGAATAAATAGTGCCGCAGTCGCAGGAATGAATAGTGTCGCAGCCGCATGGAATGAATAGTGCCACAGTCGCATAAATAGTACCGCAGTCGCATGGAATGAATAGTACCGCAGCTGCATAGAATAAATAGTACCACAGCCGTATGGCTTGCATAGTGCCGCATAGTGTCGCAGAAGGCTGTATAGTGCCGCAAAATGCCGTATAGGGCCTATTTTGGCTATTTTTGGCTGTTTTAAGTCCTATTTGGCTGAATTGTGGCCATAATTTCTTCCATCTCCCAATATGAAAGTTGTAGATATTTTTCTTGACTTCAAGAATATGTTCCTAGCTATTTTATACAAGTTTCTTTCATTCATGATAATGTAAGGATAGAACACGATAGTGGCCTATTAAGACACACTCTTAGCTAGTAACAAGTAACTTGACATGATGATTCTTGATAGTGACCTGTCGTGGTGCACTCTTGACAAGTAACATGACATGATGGTGGCCCGTCATGGCGCACTCTTGATAAGCAAACCTAACATGATAATCTCGATATGCTGTTGTGACGGCTATCTTGACTTGATAAGTAACTCTTTTCTTGACACCGTAGGTGTTTGTGCTTGTATAAGCTACATGTCTCGTCTTGCATCATGTCTAGGATATGAATTCCTAGTTACCACGGTCAGAGATTCTTAGTAAATCTGACTAGAATAATGACTAGATTGATCAAGTAGTTCATGAAGAGATTTTCCAGCTACAGGCAGTCCCGTTATCTGGGCGCTCTAATTGGACTTGTAGCCTGCCGTCGAGTAGGACACATTTCCAGCACACTGTCATGTGTTGCACCCCCAAGTCACCAAATCCAACTCTCTCAACTTGTGACCGAATAACCTGGACTAAGTCGGCAGGGCTTGTGGCTGTTGGAACATGTCATTGCATCTTGTTAGTAATTAGGATTTGATAACCCTAATTAGTTAAAGTATCAAGCCGTACTCATTGCTTGGCCGTGATTGATGGATGGAGTCCAGTCTAGTCTTGCCTAGGCAAGACCACTACATGGTTATTTTGGCACATTACTGTTATGCTTTACTTTTGTCGATAATTGGTTGGAGACTAAGTTCTGTTCAAGTGAAGGGTTACAACTCCAGTCCTTGTTTGGTTTACGGGTTGTAACTTGGCTACCAGAATAGTCCCTTAGTTATCTTATCGTTTATCACATTGTTTTCTCTAACTCATGTCTTTTATTATCCTTTATGTCTCATGTGCTAATATACTGGTTTTAGTTCCTAAGTGAAGCCTTCCTTGTGGTACTTGCTCTTTCTGGGGTCTCACCCAGCTGGTTTTGTATGGCCAGATTTTGGAGTAGCACCCGAGGATCTTCCAGCCAGATGGTGCACATTAGACGCAACCTTGGCAACGAGTGGGATTTATTTTGCTCTCCCACTCTATTGTAAATTATTCTTTTTAGGCGTTTAGCCACCGAGCAAGTGTTAGCTCGTATTAAATTTATATTTCTGTCTGCCTAAGGGCTGTAACATGATTGACAAATCCTGGGGTTGATCATGTATGACTTAAACTCTTGCTAGTCTTCGCATTTTGTATGACTAGCTTCATGATCATCTGAATATGTAATGTTTGGGATGCCTTACTTTGTATGTCTGATGATCTACCATCTTGTTACATTACTTGCTTGCTTGAGATTGAGGCACTAGGCTTGTTCTTGACCCTAAGAGACTAATGGCTTGTAGTAAACCCTCATGCATCTAGACAGCCGTGACCGTATTGCGAGGTGGGATTCACTTCAATTTACGTAGCTGGCTGTGTCTGTCCCGCGCTCTCCAGTATTCTGGCTTGTGGGGTATGACACGATTTAAGTGGTGGCCCATGCAGGTTTTGTAAATCAAGATGTGTCAGGGTTTTACTGAATAGATGTCTCAATCAGCACTCGCCCTTGATCTCTACTCGTGTCTTCTAATCGATCCTAAATCTTAACCCGATCACATGTTTATATCATCGATCTATCATGGTCCTTCCTTATTCTTCCTCATGTCATTTCTTCAGCGGCATTGTTCGTGGTCCTACCGATCAGCAAGGTGGAGCACCTCCAGTGGACCAGCAGCAACCTGGAGACCAAGCCTAGCACTCTGGAGCGGCCTTCCGAGTCATATATTCCGGGGATCAAGAGCCACCAGTTCGGCCAGTCCAGCCTGTAGAGCCCGACAATGAAACCCTGGTCGGCCTCATCAGGGAATTGCTTGCATCTCAAAATCGTCGGGGCGATGCCCTGCACCAGACAGTACAAGATGCCATGGGCAGAGTTGGTTGCCAAGGGAACAACGCAGCCAATAGCTTCAAGCATCTGAACCTTCCTTTCTTTGACGGTACTGAAGATGCTATCGTCGCTGACGCGTGGCTTTAGGAAACAGAGGTTATCCTGGAAGCAGCTAGGATTCCTAAGGATGAGAAGGTGGCCATTGTGTGCCTGCAGTTATTGGACTTAGCCCGCAGCTGGTGGACGATGCTAGCAGTTGGATTACCGATGCCTGTCTCATGGGCGGTGTTCAGCAACAAGTTCCAGACCAAGTACTTCGACGCAGTAGCTTGGTATGATCTGCAGACGAGATTCACCAATTTTAAGCAGATGGAAAGGACGGTCGATGGATATGCGACCGAGTTTTCTAGACTCAGTCGGTTTGCTCCAACCTTGGTGGCAACCGAATTGGATCGAGCCCAGCAATTCCAGCAGGGGCTCCACCTAGAGATTATTATATCAGTAGAGCAGTTTAGCACCAGATGTTTGATGCCGTCTTACGAGCAGCGAAGAGGCATGAGTATACTTCGTAGAGGATTGTCGATAAAAGCGGAGGACGGAAGAGGTCTCATGGGCAGATGTTCCAGTCTTCAACACCAGCCCCAGCAGCTAGGGCTTTGACTATTGGAGCTCCTAGGAGGGCGACCACAGTTTTGTCGGTTCAGCACTCGACGCCGGCGTATCCTCAGCAACAGAAGTAGAAGCAGTCTTCCGCAATAGGCTACACTCATTGTGGGAAGCCAGGGCACGTAGTATCAAGCTGTCGCAGAGCACAGGGATTGTGCTTGGCTTGTGGGGCACCGGATCACAAGATAGGGTCCTGTCCGAATAGAGCCAGTTTTTCATCATCAAATCTAACCAGTCCATCGGTTAGGGGTCCAGTACCAGTGCAGCAGTAGTACCAGCATATGAGGCCATTGCAGTCTCAGGCTCAGCAGTATGCCCAAGCTCAGATTCAGAACCAACAGAGAGGTCACCAGCAGAGGGGACAAGCACTAAGAAGGCAAGGTCAGGCTATGGCTCTGACCGTGGAGGAAGAGTTAGCTTCAGGTGAGGTGGTGGCATGTAACATTCTCGTCAACTCTTTTCCAGCATCAGTATTATTTGATTCAGGTACATCGTATTTATTTATGTTTACACGATTCGCTACACGGATAGGACTGGAGCCCGAGTCATTATCAGTAAGGCTCAATATACTTACTGGTAACGATCTTGTGGGAGTAGGTAGAGTGTTTTTCTCGTGTCGAATCGTAGTTAGCGGTAGAGAGTTTCCTGCTAGGTTGATAGAATACCCGATGGCCGATTATGATGTGGTCCTAGAAATAGATTGGTTGAAGGTGCAATACGTAATAATAGACTTCCATATTGGCATGATTATTTTTTGTATTTCCGGTGAGACAGAGTTTTTATTTTCTAGAGGCGAAGTAGAACCTTCTCCACCAATATTACGGATGGCAGTAGCAGTGGAAGTTCAGTTTCCCAGAGTTGTTGAAGAGTTTCCTGATGTATTTCCCGAAGAGCTTCCAGGCACTACAAAAAAAGTTGGCTTTTGGGACAACACTTTTAAGAACTCTAGTTTTAAATGTCCTCAAAATTTATTATTTGGGACTGCTATATTTTTGGTAACAAAAAATGAATTTATTGGTGACAGATTGAAAAATGGATCGCTTATTTGGGACTATTAATAATTTTCGTTCCAAATAAATTTTGAGACCGTCTCAAATAATCTCAGCGGGAATGGCAATTACACTACAAAAAAGTAACCTTTTACGACATTAAAATTAAGACATACATAAATAGTATGTCGTAAATAATTGATTCACGACATGCATTTTAGGACGCGTTTGGTAAACCGTATTTAGTTAATTAATAAAAAATAACTATTTTATTAGTATTATTAATTAATAAAAAATAGTATTATTAATTAAAAAATAAATAAATTAGTTAATTTCATTATTATATTAATTAACAATTTATTAGTATTATTAATTAATTATTTGTTAATTAGTTAATAATCATAATTTACTAGTATTATTATATTATTATTATAATATTAATTAATGATTTATTAGTATTATTATAATATTAATTAATAATCATGTCCTTTGTTTAGTATTATTAATTAAAAAATTAGTTAATTAGTTAATTTCGTTATAATCAGAATTAAAAATTTATTAATATTATTATAATATTAATTAATAATTTGTTAATAACTATTTTATTATAATCTTAGTTAATATTTTTCAATCACAATTAGAATCATATTTTTATGATATTTTCATTAATAATTTACTAATCATAATAATATTAATTTATAATTACTATTTTTAAAATATTTAATTATAGTTACTTAATCGTTAATTATTAATTATTAATCAGTAATTATAATTATTAATTATTAATCGTTAATAAAAAATTATCAATTGTTAATTGTTAATTATTAATTATTAATTATTAATCGTTAATTATAATTTATAGTTATTAATTATTAATTATTAATCTTGACTATAATTTAATTATTAATCATAATACACTACACCAAATTGCCTAATTACTAATGGCCCTTTTTTTTAGTTTCTAACGGGTATAACATGTTACAAACTACTAATACTATAGAGCTGTTAGTATTTACTCTAGTCCATTACAAATACACTTTTTTTTCTAGCTCTAACCATTTATTATTATTTAATAAAAATAAGCCGTCTGTTACCAATAAATTTCCCTCAATTCACCAAAAAAATTTTACCTGTGAAAATTCTTGGCGCAAAGCCAAAACTCGACGGCAAATTTGCCACCAATTTTACAATATATCCCCCAATCAATTCTCTCTCTCTCACAAATTCCCTCAGCCATCCGTTCTCTCTCCCTCAAATTTCATAAAACCCTAACCTACGACGGTCGTCGTGCACTTGCGGCCGTCGTCCACGTGCGGCAGCCGTCCACCTACACCCGTCCACCTGCGGCGGTCGTCCACTTGCGACGGCCGTCCACCTGCGCCGACATATAGGCGACGCCGGCCATTCCGGCACGATGTTGTCCGATTCTCTCGTGGTGACTTCTCCTTTCTTTCTTTTTTAAATTTTCCTTTGGTTAATAGGGTTCACATTTTGGAAATATCAATATGTATTGTTTGTCAATTCTATCAATTTTTTTTCCATATGTGATGTTTAGTAAGAAACCCTAGTTTTTTTTTCTAATCACTATTGAAGGAAGTTGGTTTTTTTAGTATATTGTCTCAAAATTCTTTTTTTAAAATCAAAATTGCACTACCCCATGTTGATTACATGTTAATCTTATTTGTAAGTAACTAAATTTTTCTGTTATTGCTCACAGAGTAGGTATAGGATTAGTCCATAGTGATCGTTGGTCCTTATTTTTTCTGTTATTGTGAAACGTAGGTACTCAAGAAAATGAGTAATGATAATGATGATGATGTAAGAGTTCCCCTAAAAATTTAAGCTGAAGGAGGGGGTAGAGTTGATAATTCAAGTCCAGGGTTTATATTTCTCTTGCAATCTCACGTGGGTTTTAGTTGATAATTTTCAGTCTCACCCTTCGGTCAGGTGGTTCTAGGAATACAGAGCATCGTAATCTTGTTGATTATAATGGAAGGATTGGTCGAGAACCCTTATCATGGTTGTCTCTCTTGACATTGAGAAGGTTTTCCATTTACATCTGTATGCGCCGTAACTTTGCGTACATGGCCATTTGTATTGCGTAGTAACCAGAACCCCCTGCAAACCCAGATTACATCCGCTCATTGTTTTTTTGTTTTTGTTGTTGTTTGTATGCTGAAAGATTGTAAAAATCTTACATATAAATAAATAAAGAAAGAAACTTCTCTATTATTGGTTTGTTAGTGCACAAACTGTTGGTTACATATTTTCCAACTTGCAATGGAGGTGTGAGAATGACAGATAAGAACTTTGCCTGTGGAACTTTTTGTACATCTTGTGTACTTTTGTATTCTCTTTTCTGGTTTGGGTCCCCTTTCCTATTCATAGTCGGAATAACATATCCAATGGTTTATGCTCTTATTTCTTTGTGCAGCTGTTTTCTTCATGCTCAAGGTAGCTTAAGATGGAAGAAGGGATACATCCATGACATATGCTGGATTCTAAGGAAAAGTAAGTATTTTGTGACTGGAATTTGAAGCCCTAAAGTCTTGCTTGGATGGTGCTAGCTTTGGCATCTTGCACTATTGCATTACATGATACTTCACTGGAACACAAGTTTGCCTTTGCTTATCATAGGCATCATTTTCTTTATGTATATGATGTAACTGCTCCCAAGAGAAAACTCCATAGCTCACATGCCATGTTTGTTGGGAAAGTCAAATTGCAAACTTGGCCAATATATTTAAGTGCTCACTAGACAAATCACATGCACATAGAATCATATGCTTCCAATATTTTGCATAGACTGTATTTTTTTTAGTAGCTGTGCAGCATGTGTGACAGTAGATGGTGGTTCTTTTTCTTATTGATGATAAGTTTTCATCAATTATCCCTTGAAGAATCTGGACCTTTTCTTCCTGGGAGGGGTGTATTGTGCAGTTCCAAACAACATGGAAGGGCAAAAGAGCATGAAACATGAATAGAAGGCATATCCAATGGTTTATGCTCCCCACTCAACTGAGTATCCTTTATTGCTGAATAAATATTTTGGCAGGAAACCTGAAGTTTGGAATATTGTTGCATGAATTAGTAACCATAGCATCTCAACTCTATTTATGCATAATGTATATATATAGTTGTGCTCCTGTTTTCTATTCTTTACTAGTTTGTTACATCTCGAGTTCATGTTTATATGCTTTTAGTACTAAAAAACCTCATGAAGTCATGTTTAATATTCTATATTCAAGTACTTCCTGTAAACATTCTTGAATCTAGTTGTGATTTGTGACCACATAATGGAGTGAGGATGTATTAACTTTTCGTTCGTTATATTATGTGATTCATGCCTTTCCAGGTTTTTTGTGATCGTGATAATGGAAATCCTGGAAGATGCACTCTGTTTTTATCAGGCTATGTGCGTGCTCATAGTATTTCTGTAAATCAGCTGAACATATCTCACTTGGATGTTTCTATCATGTTGATGTTTACACTCTTTCTAGTATAGATCCATCTTTCAGGTGGAGGAGATTTTCAGATTGGCAGGATAGATGTTCTCAAGGATCCATTTCCTATGAATGAAAGGAAAGATATGAATTCAATGGACGTAGATAATTCTATAGAGGTATGGAACTTTTTATTTTATGTAGAATATAGGCTAATGCTTCAAAGCGTATTATGTTCATATTTCTCTGCATAAGCACTAGGTTGATCCTTTTCTTGTACATTATAGACTTGTTATTATGTTGATATGTATTTACTTGCGTGTTACACTGTTGCATGAACACACAACAATAGGGACCTGACACCAACCATGGCTTGACCACGTGTATTTTAGTGCTAATTTGGCATTGACCACTCGGACATTAATGATTTTGCAGTATTCTTGCTTTGCAGTCTTCATATGAAATGTTACCGATTCATTGCTAGATTAGAATGGTTTACAACATGCTAGTATCCTATTAGCATAGGCGCATAACTCTGTAATGGTTTAAAATCATGGTTCATTTTCCATTTCATCTAAGTTTGCATCTAGGAGGTTTGTCATTTTTTGACTAATTTCTTATGAGCTTCATAGGTTTGAGTTTTGGTAAATTATATAGTTAAAAATATGAATAATAAAATAAAGTGCTGCTTTAATATGATTTCATAATTTATATTATTAGCTAAAAATGATTGATTTCATAAGCATCTTATGTTTTAGAACTACCTCAATCAAAATCCATTTATAGAAGATTTTCCTCCCACTGTACATAAGAGAGTACCAACTAAATATACATTTTACTGATTGCTTGCTGACTGTTTTTATAACTTGATTAAATGCTGATCTTATTCAGATTCAGATAGAATATAATTTCTTATCATTATAAGAGATTTATTGTAGATGTAAAGTTGTCTTTTGTCGATTAGAAAATGAAGTTGTTGTCATTGATGGATCCAACTTTGTACGAAGCTTTTTTTTTTGGTATTAAAGCTGAAATTTGACTTTATTTTTGTGAGGACTTTAACATTTGGATATCTGTTTGAATAAAATAGAGGACTATCTGCTTATTTGCATTTTTAATATCTTGAATTATATGATTTATTCCCTAGTTACTTAAATGACAAAATATGCAAATAAGCTGGCAAAAAAAGATGAAAGGGACAATGTTTTACAAAATTCTCAATAAAAACCAAAATTATATTTATGTTTTTGTTTGTTTGAATATACATCTTTGCTGAAACTTACTGAAACATTAACCTCTGGCTCATACCGATTTTATCATGCACTTTTGTATCAATTTTTTCAAAAATCCTATATGACTGTTAATTTTGATTCCAACAACATGGTACGAATACTCGATAATCCATTCTATAGTTGTACGAATACTCGATAATCCATTCTGTAGTTGTATCTTTCCTTAAGAGTGAAAAATTGTCTTTTAAATTTTTTTTTCCTGCAACCAATTCTTCCAATACACATTTGGCTATTCTGCTTTTGGCCTAACTGACCAAACACTTCATTATAACAAAGGAATATCAACACCTTTCCATTTGCTTGTGTTCCAGAACTATTTGATATATTCAATCTTCTATGTTAAAAGTGAAGCAATACTTGCTACAAGTTTTGCCTTTTTATATCTAGTTGTTCCAATTATTTGGTGCTCATTAATTTCCATCTCTTCAATTCTTGGTGAATCAATCGTACTTGTATATTATTAAAAGCTTCTATTTTATCTAGAACTACATTTTGGTTGTATGGTCCAGTTAAAATGAAAATTTTCATGAACTTCTATTGATAGGAAGCTTATTGATTGGTAGAACATCGAAAGATTTAGCTATGTTGGAGGAAAGGGCAAAACTTCTGTCTCAAGCTGGAGTAACTGCGGAATACTTACCCTCAACTTCATTACTTTCAAAGGAGCCGGCACTTGATGTAGGAATGGAAGCTGGGGCTGCATTTCTACCAGATGATTGCCAGTTGGATGCCTTCAGACAGTTGCATTCATAAGAAAGGTGCATTTTCCTAATATCATCATCATTATGATCATTATCTGGAACAAATTAAACTATATATTATTATTATGAATTTTTGCTTGACATTATTCTCAATGATAGGGTAATGAACATTATGCCTCGGATGGAAGATATACTGAGTTCTATAATAACCCAGCTATTTCCATACTCAGGTTTGTTTCTTTTATTAGCTTTCTTCTGAGCATCAGACTACTAAGGATCCCTAATGTCATATTTATTTGCTTTGTAATATGATTAACTTGCAGATCCGAGAATGGAATGGTTGAAACTATTCAAACATCCCATAACATCTTGTATTGTAAGAAGTCTTTAGTAATTGCAGCAGGTGCCTGGAGTGGATCCTTGATGCAAAGCCTTGTAAAAGAAGATGTTTTACCAAGAGTTCCCGTGAAGCCTAGAAAGGTACGTCGGAACAAATATGTACTTGGATCCAACATGGCGATGTTTATGTGTACTTGGAGTATAGTGTCAAAGTAGTTGACAGCTGCCTTCATTTAGCTTAACATCATCTGCAAGTTCCATCAGCACATAGAAGTCGGTTCCGAGCCCAGGGTATATATTTCTTTATATCAATTGTATTCTTATTTTCCGATTGAGTTACTTGCGACAAATTAAGTACAAATATTATGAATTCTTATTTATTTTGGGAACATGTTTTATGATCTTGCAAATTTTAATCCTGCAGTATATGTGGTTCACTGGTTCAGGTGTGTTTTTTGCCTTAAAGATTCACATTGCCTGGTTCAGACTGTTAAGCAAACATGTATTTTACAACAGAAAGTGTGAGCATTCCTTAAACTCTGCATTATACATCGCGAAAGCAAAAGAAATTAGATATTCTTATTTGTGATACAATCATATGACTTAAATGCTTCTAGAATTGGTTACAAGGATACTTCCTTACTTCCTTTCATATTAAATGAAGACATTATTTTTTTTAGGAAATTACTTATGTCCTTAAACTCTGAATTGGTTACAAGGATACTTCCTTACTTCCTTACTTCGATTTTAGTGGCTTATTCATGTGTTTATTATTCTGAAGCAATCCCCTGTTTTTGGTGGAACAAGTATGGTATGGGGTTAATTCTATTTATGTGACTATTTATTTTTAATGTCATAGATTTTCTTCTCGTTTTTGTAAAAAAATGACTTTTTTCTTAAACATGTACTGCTTCCAATTTTCTCGTCATGAACCAGGGGTAACACATGTCTTAGTAACAGGAGGTGCTGGCTACATCAGGTCACAAGCTGCTCTTCGTCTCCTTAAGGACTCATACCGAGTTATCATAGTGGTATCCTCTCTTTTCACTCTCCCCCCTCCAAACCCCTTAATGATACACACATATACATATCCAGGGGAAAAGAAGTACATGCATTGTGTGTTTTGTGTTGTTTACTATTCTTTCCACTATACCATTACAGGTTAATCTTTCTAGGGGAAATATGGGGGCCAACAAGATTCTCCAGGAGCTATTTCTAGAACCTGGAAGGCTCTAATTCATTTATGCTGATTTAAGAGACCCAAAAGTTGTATCCTGATCATGTAGAGTTTGGAAATTATATGGAGATACAAGTTTTTGCTTAAGATGGATTTTGTTGTTATTCGTTTACACAATTTTAGGTTAACCAAATACTTGAACAGAATGCATTTGATGTTGTTATGCACTTTGCCGATGTTGCTTATGTTGGTGAGTGTACACTTGAACCTCTTAGGTATGCTTTTTATACGCTTTTCAGATAAGTTAACTTCTATCAAGTTAAGGTGTTGAGTTGTTTGCGAGATACAATTGCATACTTGTAGTATATGGCTAGTTTTTCTTAGTCTCTAAATAATAATTTGTACATGATGTATTGACATGATAGATCTTGGCCACAACTTGTGGATATTTTGAGATACTAGTCCAGTTCAGTTAATCGAAAGAGTTCAATACTTGGAATTATTTTTTTGTAGTGTGGCCATATGAGAAGCCAAAAATTTCTTATTTCATAATACAAGCTTTTTTTTTGAGGTGACATAGTAATTTTGATTTGCTGGTGTTGGTGAATAAAACTTTCTAGCTTATTCATGTACCAAGGGTCCCAATTACTTATAACTAACCATATTTCTGGCTTATTCATGTGTTTCCAGGTAGCCAATGCTGCTGGCAGCCATGGATGTGTGGATCGGTTTGTCAATGGATGTGGAAAATCAAATATATATGTTTTGGACTTGTGTAAAAAGTCGTAGATTTTATTTTGTAAATTAAGTGAATGCTTACTGATGTAAAGCTTGATGGGAACACTAAGTGATGTAAGACTTGGATTTTATTTTGTGAACAATGGATATTACCTTTAAATATGTTTTATAGAAATCGTTTTGTTAATGTTGCGGCTACGCTTTGTTAATGTTGCGGCTACCATATGCATTTCTGATTAAATAAAATAGTTCTGTATGAATTTTTGTTGTATATAAAATTCAATTATATATTTTATATATAAACAGGAAATTAGTAATTCCATAATGATTTAAACAATTGTTAAGTTTTTTCGCACGATTACAGTACTTTTTAAAATTCCGTCCCTTATTTATTAGGACGAAATATATCTGTTACAAAAACTTGTTTTTTGGGACAAATTAATAAACCGTCACATAAAAGCATAAAATTGAAAACTTTTGAGACGTTTTGCCTAACCGTCCTTTAACAATAATTAGGACGGCAATATCCGTCTCTAAAGTTTTTGCCACGCCACCCTAATGGGACCGTCCATTCCCGTCCCAAAGGTCGTCCCAAATATTTGTTGGGACGGTAATTACAGTTTTTAAGACGGTTTTTTGTTGTCCCAAAAGGTCACTTTTTTTGTAGTGAGGCATGCCCCCAGAGAGAATGATAGACTTCACTATTGATTTGCTTCCAGGGACGGCACCAGTGTCAGGGGGAGTCTACAGGATGGCACCTTCAGAGTTAGAGATCTTGTACAAGATGATTGAAGAACTCAGAACCAAGGGATTCATTCGTGCTAGTGGATCACCTTGGGGAGCCCCGATACTTCTTATGAAAAAGAAGGATGGTACGTCAAGATTATGTGTTGATTATCGTACCTTAAACTCTGTAACAGTCAAGAACAGATATCATCTACCAAGGATAGATGATTTATTTGATCAACTCAGAGGAGCGGCAATATTCTCAAAGATTGACTTGCAGTCAGGGTACCATCAGATCAGAGTTAGAGAGCAAGACATCCCAAAGATAGCATTCAGATCCAGATATGGGCATTGGGAGTTCCTTGTTACCCATTTGGAGCAACCAATGCGCCAGCCGTATTTATGGACCTCATGAATCGTATCTTCATACCTTATTTGGATCAGTTTGTGATAGTGTTCATAGACGACATCTTAGTCTATAGCAAGAATGAGGCAGATCATGAGCAGCATCTTCGTGTAGTTCTTCAGATTCTCAGAGAGCACCAGTTGTATGCGAAGTTCAGTAAGTGCAAGTTTTGGCTGGATCGTATCTCGTACTTAGGTCACATTATCACCAGAGGTGGAGTGGAAGTGGACCCCAGAAGATAGTGGCTATAGATTCATGGCCAGCTCCTAGTACCGTTGCAGAAGTTCGGAGTTTTCTAGGATTAGCTGGCTATTACCGACGGTTTGTGTTAGACTTTGCTCGGATTTCAGCGCCATTGACGCAGTTGACCCGCAAGGATGTGCAGTTTGCTTGGACAGTAGAGTATCAGAGTTTATTTGAGAAGTTGAAGCAGAGATTGATGATGGACCCCATTCTCACTCTTTTCGATGGGACTGAAGGATTTTTAGTTTATTGTGATGCTTCAGACAGAGGATTGGGATGCGTATTGATGCAACATGGTAAGGTAGTAGCTTATGCGTCACGTCAGCTTCGTGATCATGAGAGTAATTATCTAACCCATGACTTGGAGTTAGCAGCATTGGACTTTGCACTTAAGTTATGGAGGCACTATTTGTATGGAGATCGGATGGAGATTTTCACCGACCACAAGAGTCTTAAGTATGTGTTTACCCAGAAGGATCTTAATATGCGTCAGAGAAGATGACCAGAGCTACTTGTGGATTATGACATCAACTCGCAGTATCATCCTAGGAAGGCCAACGTAGTAGCAGATACATTGAGCAGAAAAGCTGGAGTTTATTTTCTAACAGCGCAGCCAGAATTGTTAGCAGATCTTCAGAAGATGGGTATTGAAGTTGTTCTTCCTACCAATGTGGCATTGATGACCAGCATGCAAGTTCAGTCCAGTATAGTAGAGAGGATTAAGTTAGCTCAGTCGACGGATTCTAAGCTTCAGCGGCTTAGGACAGAATGTGTAGCAGGACGGAGACCAGAGTTATGTGTTCACGAAGATGGTACTCTCCGACATGGGAGGCATCTTTATATACCCAGTGGTGATATCAGATAGAAGATCATGGTAGAGGCTCACAGTTCTCAGTATTCAATTCATCCCGGTGGTACGAAGATATATCGAGACATCCGTCAGCATTTCTGGTAGAATGGCATGAAGAGGTAAAGAGCCCGGTTTATCTCTCGTTGTTTAGTTTGTCAACAAGTTATGGCTGAACATCAGAGACCAGCTGGACTTCTTCAACCTTTATCGATCCCAGAACGGAAATGGGAGCACATTACCATAGATTTTGTAACTGGGTTACCTAAATCCCCAGCGGGGAGAGATGCTATCTGGGTTGTAGTTGATCGACTCACAAAGGTAGCTTATTTTCTCCACTTCAGAATTGGTCAGTCGACGGATCAGCTTATAGAGATGTACCTCAGGCAGATTGTCAAATTGCATGGAGTGCCAGTTAGTATCATATCAGACAGAGATTCAAGATTCACATCACACTTTTGGCGGAGTCTTTAAGAGAGCTTGGGGACTCGTCTTAAGTTCAGTTCAGCTTATCATCCGCAGACAGATAGTCAGTCAGAACGCACGATCCAGACTCTTGAAAATATGTTGCGATCTTGTACACCGACTTTGATGGTTCGTGGGAAGATCACATGCATCTCGTGGAGTTCTCCTATAACAACAGTTTCCAAGCCAATATCCAGATGGCACCCTTTGAAGCACTGTATGGCAGGAAGTGCAGATCACCTTTAGCTTGGGATGATGTCGATGAGAGACAGATGCTTGATCCAGAGATGATTACACAGACAATCAAAGTGGTCAGGCAAGTCAGAGATCATCTTCGAGTTGCCCAAGATCGCCAGCGCCATTGGGCCGATTCTCATCGACGCCCCTTTGAGTTTTCAGTCGGCGACCACGTGTTCCTTAGGATCTCGCCTACCCGTAGCGTCATTCGATTTGGCGTACGAGAAAAGCTTAGTCCTAGATACATAGGGTCGTTCGATATCCTTGAGCGAGTAGGTGATGTGTCCTATCATCTCGTTCTTTCGCCGTCGTTAAGTGAGGTACATGACGTATTCCATGTATCCCAATTGCGATGGTACATCCCGAATTCGAGCCATGTCTTTGATCATTCAGAATTGGTTGTTGGTACCAACCTTTCGTATGAGGAAAGACCCGTATCAATTTTGGACCGAAGAGAGAATATGCTCAAGAACAAAACTATTAGTTTAGTCCATGTTGCTTGGGGTCATCACTCTTTGGGTGAGTCAACGTAGGAGCGTGAGGATGATATTCGTTCGCGATATCCATACCTATTTGACTCATAAGGTATAATGTCTTCCTTATGCCTTATGCTTTTAGTTACTTGCTTGCATGAATGATTACTTGATTGACTGCTAGTCGTAACTTGCTTATGATTAATATAGCATGCCCCGACATCTCTAGCCTCTAGATAAAATTCTGAGAACGGAATTCTTTTAAGGTGGGTAGAGTTGTCACTCTCATTTCCCGTTATACGTATTTTCGTATGCGTATACGAGATTTCTGGCATTTATCAGGTGGACTGTAGTTAGACTTATTTTGCTTAGCCGAGTCTTGGTTTAATCTTGACTTGGTTTATTTGATCGGTTCGGTTCAATTTGACTTGGTTTGACTTGGCTTGGCTTGGTTTGAGATGGAGAGGGTTGATATATAACCCAACTACTTCTCTCTCTCCTCATTCACTTCTTCATTTACTTCTTCATCTTCTTTATTTACTCCTCCCACCTACCAAGTCCTAGGCAAGTGCAACTTGCTTCATGGAGGAACTCCATTTTTGTTGTTCTATTGTCTTCCTCACGAGATTCTAAGACACTTTAGTACTTGGCATTTTTAATTTCTATTTATTATTTCTTTAGATCTAAGTTGGTTGTATTTTCGGTTTTCTTAGTTTTTGATCTACCAAACTTTATTATTTTCAAGTTTTGAATGTTCTATGTTGTAGAGAATTCAATTTTACCCAAAATGACCTTTGAAAAGTTAGATTTCGACTTATTTTGAGGAAGTTATGGCCAAAATAAGATTTGAGCATTTTCTAGTTCATCTGTGCTGAATTTGACAAGGACAATAAATAGTGCCGAATGAATAGTGTCGCAGCCGCATGGAATGAATAGTGTTGCAACCGCAGGAATGAATAGGGCCGCAGCCGTATAAATAGTGTCACAGCCGCATGAATAGTGCTGCAGCCGCATGGAATGAATAGTGATGCAGTCGTATGAATAGTGCCACAGTTGCATGGAATGAATAGTGCCGCAGTCGCAGGAATGAATAGTGTCGCAGTCGTATGGAATAAATAGTGTCGCAGCCGCATGAATAGTGTCGCAGCCGCAGGAATGAATAGTACCGCAGCCGCATGGAATGAATAGTATCGCAGCTGCATGGAATAAATAGTGCCGCAGCCGCATGGCTTGTATAGTGCCGCAGAAGGCTGCATAGTGCCGCAGAATGCCTATTTTGGCTGTTTTTTGCTGTTTTAAGTCCTATTTGGCTGAATTGTGGCCAGAATTTCTTCCAGCTCCCAACATGAAAGTTTTAGATCTTTTTCTTGGCTTCAAGAATATATTAATAAATATTTTATGCAAGTTTTCTTCATTCATGATAATGTAAGGATAGAACACGATAGTGGCCTGTTAAGGCGCACTCTTAGCTAGTAACAAGTAACAAGTAACTTGACATGATGATTCTTGATAGTGACTCATTGTGGTGCACTCTTGACAAGTAACATGACATGATGGTGGCCCGTCGTGGCGCACTCTTGATAAGTAAAACTAACATGATAATCTCAATATGCTGTTGTGACGGCTATCTTGACTTGATAAGTAACTCTTGTCTTGACACCGTGGGTGTTTGTGCTTATATAAGCTACAGTAGTGTGCTGAAATAACCTTGTACTGATCTTGCCTAGGCAAGACTAGATGGGACTCCATCCATCAATCACGGCCAAGCAATGAGTACGGTTTGATACTTTAACTAACTAGGGTTATCACAAGCTTAGTTACTAACAAGATGCATCGAGATGTTCCAACAGCCACAAGCCCTGCAGACTTAATCCAAGTTATCCAGTCACAAGTTGAGAGAGTTGGATTAGGTGACTTGGAGGTGCAACACATGACAGTGTGCTGGAAATGTGCCCTACTCGACGGCAGGCTACAAGTCCAATTAGAGCACCCAGATAACGGGACTGCCTGTAGCTGGAAAATCTCTTCATGAACTACATGATCAATCTAGTCTTTATCCTAGTCAGATTCAGTATGAATCCCTGACCGTGGTAACCAGGAATTCATGTCCTAGACATGATGCAAGACGAGACATGTAGCTTATACAAGCACAAACACCCACGGTGTCAAGACAAAAGTTACTTAGCAAGTCAAGATAGCCATCACAACAGCATATCAAGATTATCATGTTGGGTTTACTTATCAAGAGTGCGCCACGACGGGCCACAATCATGTCATGTTACTTCTTAAGAGTGCACCACGACGGATCACTATCAAGAATCATCATGTCAAGTTACTTGTTACTCGTTACTAGCTAAGAGTGCGCCTTAACAGGCCACTATCGTGTTCTATCCTTACATTATCATGAATGAAAGAAACTTGCATAAAATAGCTAGTAACATATTCTTGAAGCTAAGATAAAGGTCTACAACTTTCATGTCGGGAGTTAGGAGAAATTCTGGCCACAATTCAGCCAATAGGACTTAAAACAGCCAAAATAGGCCCTATGCGGCATTCTGTGGCACTATGCAGCCTTCTGTGGCACTATGCGACACTATGCAAGCCATGCGGCTGTGACACTATTTATTCCATGCGGCTATGGTACTATTCATATGGCTGCGGTACTATTCATTCCATGCGGCTGTGATACTATTCATGCGGCTGTGGCACTATTCATTCCTGCGGCTGCGACACTATTTATGCGGCTGTGATACTATTTATGCGGCTGCGACACTATTCATTCATGTGGCTGCGGTACTATTCATTCCATGCGTTTGTGGCACTATTCATGCGACTGCGGCACTATTCATGCGGCTGCCAAATTCAGCACAGATAAACTAGAAAATGCTCAAATCTTATTTTGGCCATAACTTTCTCAAAACAAGTCAAAATCTAACTTTTCAAAGGTCCATTTTGGGTAAAATTGAATTCTCTACAACATAGAATATTCAAAACTTGAGAATAATAAAGTTTGGTAGATCAAAACCCAAAAAATTGAAAATGCAACCAACTTAGATCTACAAGAAATAAACCATGGAAATTAAAAATGCCAAGTACTAAAGTATCTTAGAATCTCGTGAGGAAGACGATGGAACAACAAAAATGGAGTTCCTCCATGAAGCAAGTTGCACTTGCCTAGGACTTGGTAGGTGGGAGGAGTAAATGAAGAAGATGAAGAAATAAATGAAGAAGTGAATGAAGAGAGAGAGAAGAGTTGGGTTATATATCAACCTTCTCCATCTCAAACCAAGCCAAGCTAAGTCAAACCAAGTCAAATTGAACCGAACCGATCAAATAAACTAAGTCAAGATTAAACCAAGACTAGGCTAAACAAAATAAGTCTAACTACAGTCCACCTGATAAATTTCAGAAATCTCGTATTCGCATACGCAAATACGTATGACAGGAAACGGGAGTGACAACTCTACCCACCTTAAAAGAATTCCGTCCTCGGAATTTAATCAAGAGGCTAGAGATGTCAGGGCAAGCTATATTAATCATAAGCAAGCTACGACTAGCAGTCAATCAAGCAATCATTCATCCAAGCAAGGAATTAAAAGCATAAGGCATAAGGAAGACATTATACCTTATGAGTCAAACAGGTGTGGATATCACGAACGAATATCATCCTCACGCTCCCACGTTGACTCACCCAAAGAGTAATGACCCCAAACAACACAGACTAAACTAATAGTCTTTTTCTTGAGCACCTTCTCTCTTCGGTCCAAAATGGATACGGGCCTTTCCTCATACGAAAGTTGGTACCAACAACCAATTCTGAATGATCAAGAATATGACTCAGATCTGAAATATACCGTCGCAATTGGAATACATGAAATACGTCATGTACCTCACATAACGACGACGGAAGAGCGAGACGATAGGACACATCACCTACTCGCTCAAAGATATCGAACGGCCCTATGTACCTAGGACTAAGCTTTCCCCGTACGCCGAATCGAATGACGCCACGGATAGGCGAGATCCTAAGGAACATGTGGTCGTCGACTGAAAACTCAAGGGGACACCGATGAGAATCGGCCCAATGGTACTGGCGATCTTGGGCAACTCGAAGATGATCTTTGACTTGTCTGACCACCTTGATTGTCTGCATAATCATCTTTGGACCAAGCATCTGTCTCTCGTCGACATCATCCTAAGCTAAAGGTGATCTGTACTTCCTGCCATACAGTGCTTCAAAGGGTGCCATCCGGATACTAGCCTGGAAACTGTTGTTATAGGAGAACTCCACGAGATACAGGTAATCTTCCCACGAACCACCGAAGTCGAGTGTACAAGATCGCAACATATCTTCCAGAGTCTGAATCGTGCGTTCTGACTGACCATCTGTCTGCGGATGATAAGCTGAACTGAACTTGAGACGAGTCCCCAAGCTCTCTTGAAGACTCTGCCAAAAGTGCAATATAAATATTGAATCTTTGTCTGATATGATACTAACCGGCACTCCATGCAATCTAACAATCTGCCTGAGGTACATCTCTGCTAGCTGATCCGTCAACTGACCAATTCTGAAAGGTATAAAATGAGCTACCTTGGTGAGCCTGTCAACTATAACCCAGATAGCATCTCTTCCAGCTGGAGATTTAGGTAACCCAGTTATAAAATCCATGGTAATGTGCTCCCATTTTCATTCTGGATCGGTAAAGGTTGAAGAAGTCCAGCTGGTCTCTGATGTTCATCCTTAACTTGTTGACAAACTAAACAACGAGAGACAAACCGGGCTATCTCCCTCTTCATGCCATTCTACCAGAAATGCTGACGGATGTCTCGGTACATCTTCGTACCACCGGGATGAATTGAATACTGAGAACTGTAAGCCTCTGCCATGATCTCCTGTCTGATATCACTACTGGGTACACAAAGACGTCTCCCATATCGGAGAGTACCATCTTCGTGAACACATAACTCTGGTCTCCGTCCTGCTACACATTCTGTCCTAAGTCGCTGAAGCTTAGAATCCGTTGACTGAGCTAACTTAATCCTCTCAACTATACTGGACTGAACTTGCATACTGGCCATCAATGCCACATTGGTAGGAAGAACAACTTCAATACCCATCTTTTGAAGATCGTCTAATAATTCTGGCTGTGCTGTTAAGAAATAAACTCCGGCTCTCCTACTCAATGCATCTGTAACAACGTTGGCCTTCCCAGGATGATACTGCAAGTTGATGTCATAATCGAAAGTAGCTCTAGCCATCTCCTCTGACGCATGTTAAGATCCTTCTGGGTAAACACATACTTCAGACTCTTGTGGTCGGTGAAAATCTCCACCCGATCTCTATTTAAATAATGCCTCCAAAGCTTCAATGCAAAAAATACTGCAGCTAATTCCAAGTCATGGGTAGGATAATTTCTCTTATGGTCACGAAGCTGACATGACGCATAAACGACTACCTTACCATGCTGCATCAAGACGCATCCCAATCCTCTGCCGGAAGTGTCACAATAAACTAAAAATCCTCCAGTCCTATCTGGAAGCGTGAGAATGGGGGCCGTCATCAATCTCTGCTTTAACTTCTCAAATAAACTCTGACACTCTATTATCCAAGAAAACTAGACATCCTTGCGGGTCAACTGCGTCAATGGTGCTGAAATTCCAGCGAAGTCTGATACAAACCGCCGGTAATAGCCAGCCAATCCTAAGAAACTTCGAACTTCTACGACGGTACTGGAAACTGGCCATGTCTCTATAGCCACTATCTTCTGGGGGTCCACTTCCACTCCACCTCTGGTGATAATGTGACCTAAGTACGAGATACGATCGAGCCAAAACTCGCACTTACTGAACTTCGCGTACAGCTGGTGCTCTCTGAGAATCTGAAAAACTACACGAAGATGCTGCTCATGATCCGCCTCACTCTTACTATAGACTAAAATGTCGTCTATAAACACTATCTCGAACTGGTCCAAATAGGGCATGAAGATACGATTCATGAGGTCCATGAATACGGCTGGCGCATTGGTCGCTCCAAATGGCATAACAAGGAACTCCCAATGCCCATATCTGGATCTGAATGTTGTCTTCGGGATGTCTTGCTCTCTAACTCTGATCTTATGGTACCTTGACCATAAGTTAATCTTCGAAAATACTGCCGCTCCTTTGAGTTGATCAAATAAATCATCTATCCTTGGTAGAGGATATCTGTTCTTGACTGTTACAGAGTTCAAGGTACGATAATCAACACGTAATCTTGATGTACTATCCTTCTTTCTTACAAGAAGTATTAGGGCTCCCCAAGGTGATCCACTAATACGAATGAATCCCTTGGTTCTGAGTTCTTCAATCATCTTGTATAAAATCTCTAAGTCTGAAGGTGCCATCCTGTAGACTCCCCTGGACACTGGTGCCGTCCCTGGAAGAAAATCAATGGTAAACTCTATCTCTCTCTCTCTTTGGGGGCATGCCTGGAAGCTCTTCGGTAAATATATCAGAAAACTCTTCAACAACTCTGGAAAACTGAGCTGCCACTTCTACTGCCATCCATAATACTGGTGGAGAAGGTTCTACTTTGCCTCTAGAAAATAAAAACTCTGCCTCACCGGGAATACCAAAAATAATCCTGCCAATATGGCAGTCTATTCTTACGTATTGCTCCTTCAACCAATCCATTCCTAGGACCACACCATAATCGGCCATCGAAAATTCTATCAACCTAGCAGAAAACTCTCTACCGCTAACTACGATTCGACACAAGGAAAATACTCTATCTACTCCCACAAGACCGTTACCAGTAAGTATATTGAGCCTTACTGATAATGACTCGGGCTCCAGTCCTATCCGTGTAGCGAATCGTACAGACATAAATGAATGGGATGCACCTGAATCAAATAATATTGATGTTGGAAAAGAGTTGACGAGAATGGTACCTGCCACCACCTCACCTGAAGCTAACTCTTCCTCCATGGTCAAAGCTATAGCCTGACCTTGCCTTCTAGGTGCCGGGCCCCTCTGCTGGTGACCTCTCTGCTAGTTCTGAATCTGAGCTTGGACATACTATTGAGCCTTAGGCGGCAATGGCCTCAAAGGCTGGTACTGCTGCTGCACTGGTACTGGACCCCTAACCGATGGACTGGTTAGGTTTGATGATGACGAACTGGCTCTATTCGGACAGGACCCTATCTTATGATTCGATGCCCCACAAGCCAAACACAATCCCTGTGCTCTGCGATACTCTGATACTACGTGTCCTTGCTTCCCACAATGAGTGCAGCCCATTACGGAAGACTGCTTCTACTTCTGTTGCTGAGGATACGCCGACGTCGAGTGCTGAACCGACGAAATTGTGGTCGCCCTTCTAGGAGCTCCAATAGTTAAAACCCTAGCTACTGGGGCTGGTGCTAAAGACTGGGACATGTGCCCATGAGACCTCTTCCGTCCTCCGCTTCTATCTACAATCCTCTGTGAAGTATACTCATGCCTCTTCGCTGCTCGCAAGACGACATCAAACGTCTGGTGCTCAAACTGCTCCACTGATATGATAATCTCTAGGTAGAGCCCTTGCTGGAATCGCTGGGCTCGATCCAATTCGGTTGCCACCAAGGTAGGAGCAAACTGACTGAGTCTAGAAAACTCGACCGTGTATCCATCGACCATCCTGTCCATATGCTTAAGATTAGTGAATCTCATCTGTAGATCATACCGAGCTACTGCGTCGAAGTACTTGGTCTGGAACTTGTTGCTGAATACTGTCCATGAGACAGGCGTCGATAATCCAACTGCTAGCATCGCCCACCAGCTGCGGGCTAAGTCCAATAATTACAGGCGCACAACGACCACCTTTTCTTCCTTAGGAATCCTAGCTGCCTCCAGGATAACCTCTGTGTCCTGAAGCCATACATCAGCAGCGATAGCATCTTCACTGCCGTTAAAGAAAGGAGGATTCAGACGCTTGAAGCTGTTGGTCGCGTTGTTCCCTTGGTAACCAACTCTACCCATGGCATCTTGTACTGTCTGGTGCAGGACATCGCCCTGACGATTTTGAGATACAAGCAATTCCCTGATGAGACCCACCAGGGTTCCATTGTCGGGCTCTACAGGCTGGACGGGCTAAACTGGTGGCTCTTGACCCCCGGTAGGCATGACTCTGGAGGCTACTCCTGAATGCTAGGCATAGTCTCCAGGTTGCTGCTGGTTCACTGGAGGTGCTCCGCCTTGCTGATCGGTAGGACCAGGAACAATACCACTGAAGAAATGATATGGGGAACAATAAGGAAGGACTATGATAGATCGAGGATATAAACATGTGATCAGGTCAAGATTTCAGAAAGATTAGAAGAAACAAGTAGAAATCAAGGGCGAGTGCTGATTGAGACATCTATTCAGTGAAACCCTCACACATCTTGATTTATAAGACCTGCATGGGATACCACTTAAACCGTGTCACGCCCCAGAACCAGAATACTAGAGAGCAGGGTACAGACATAGCCAGCTACGTACATTAAAGTGAATCCTACCTCGCAATACGGTCATGGCTGTCTAGATGCATGAGGGTCTACTACAAGCCAACAGTCACTTATGGTCAAGAACAAGCCTAGTGTCTCAATCTCAAGCAAGCAAGTAATGTAACAAGATGGTAGATCATCAGACATACAAAGTAAGGCATCCCAAATATTACATATTCAGATGATCATGAAGCTAGTCATACAAAATACGAAAACTAGCAAGAGTTTAAGTCATACATGATCAACCCTAGGATTTGTCAATCATGTTATAGCCCTTAGACAGACAAAAATATAAATTTAACACAAGCTAACACTTGCTCGGTGGCTAAATGCCTCAAAAGAATAATTTACAATAGAGTGGGAGAGCAAAATAAAACCCACTCGTTGCCAGGGTTGCATCTAGTGTGCCCATCTGGCTGGAAGGCTAGAAGATCCTCGGGTGCTACTCCAAAATCTGGCCATACAAAACCAGCTGGGTCAGACCCCAGAAAGAGCAAGTGCCACAAGGGAGGCTTCATTTAAGAACTAAAACCAGCATATTATCACAAAAGACATAATTGATAAATAAAGAGATGGATTAGAGAAAACAAGGTGATAAACGATAAGACAACTAAGGGACTATTCCGGTAGCCAAGTTACAACCCGTAAACCAAACAAGGACCGGGGTTGTAACCCTTCACCTGAACAGAACTTAGTCTCCGACCAATTATCCACAATAGTAAAGCATAACAGTAGTGTGCTGAAATAACCTTGTACTGGTCTTGCCTAGGCAAGACTAGATGGGACTCCATCCATCAATCACGGCCAAGCAATGAGTATGGCTTGATACTTTAACTAACTAGGGTTATCACAAGCTTAGTTACTAACAAGATGCATCGAGATGTTCCAACAGCCACAAGCCCTGCAGACTTAATCCAGGTTATCCAATCACAAGTTGAGAGAGTTGGATTAGGTGACTTAGGGGTGCAACACATGACAGTATGCTGGAAATGTGCCCTACTCGACGGCAGGCTACAAGAAAAATCTCTTCATGAACTACATGATCAGTCTAGTCTTTATCCTAGTCAGATTCAGTATGAAGCCCTGACCGTGGTAACCAGGAATTCATGTCCTAGACATGATACAAGACGATATATGTAGCTTATACAAGCACAAATACCTACGGTGTCAAAATAAAAGTTACTTAGCAAGTCAAGATAGCCGTCACAACAGCATATCAAGATTATCATATTGGATTTACTTATCAAGAGTGCGCCACGACGGGCCACTATCAAGTCATGTTACTTGTCAAGAGTGCACCACGACGGGTCACTATCAAGAATCATCATGTCAAGTTACTTATTACTAGCTAAGAGTGCGCCTTAACTGGCCACTATCGTGTTATATCCTTGTATTATCATGAATGAAAGAAACTTGCATAAAATAGCTAGTATCATATTCTTGAAGTTAAGGAAAAGGTCCACAACTTTTATGTTGGAAGTTGGAAGAAATTCTGGCCACAATTCAGCCAAATAGGACTTAAAACAGCCAAAACAGCCAAAAACAGCCCTATGCGGTATTTTGCGGCACTATGCAGCCTTCTGCGGTGCTATACAAGCCATGCGACTGCGGCACTATTCATTCTATGTGGCTGCGGCACAATTCATTCTATGCGACTGTGTCACTATTCATTCATATGGCTGCGGCACTATTCATTCCACGCGGTTGCGGCACTATTCATGCGACTGCGGCACTATTCATTCCATGCGGCTGTGGCACTATTCATTCCATGCGGCTGTGACACTATTCATGTGACTGCGGCACTATTCATACGGCTACGGCACTATTTATTCCTGCGGTTGCGGTACTATTCATTCCATGCGGCTGTGGTACTATTCATGCGGCTGCGGCACTATTCATTCCTGCGGCTGCGGTTGTGGCACTATTCATACGGCTGCGACACTATTCATTCCTGCGGCTATGGTACTATTCATACGGATGTGGCACTATTCATTCCTGTAACTACAGCACTATTCATTCCATGCGGTTGCGGCACTATTCATGCGGCTGCCAAATTCAGCACAGATGAACTAGAAAATGCTCAAATCTTATTTTGGTCATAACTTCCTCAAAATAAGTCAAAATCTAACTTTTCAAAGGTCAATTTTGGATAAAATTGAATTCTCTACAACATAGAACATTCAAAACTTGAAAATAATAAAGTTTAGTAGATCAAAACCTAAGAAAACCAAAAATACAACCAACTTAGATCTACAAGAAATATACCATGGAAATTAAAAATGCCAAGTATTAAAGTGTCTTAGAATCTCGTAAGAAAGATAATGGAACAACAAAAATGGAGTTCCTCCATGAAGCAAGTTGCACTTTCCTAGGACTTGGTAGGTGGGAGGAGTAAATGAAGAAGATGAAGAAATAAATGAAGAAGTTAATGAAGAGAGAGAGAAGAGTTGGGTTATATATCAACCCTCTCCATCTCAAACCAAGCTAAGCCAAGCCAAGTCAAATTGAACCGAACCGATCAAATAAACCAAGTCAAGATTAAACCAAGTCTAGGCTAAGCAAAACAAGTCTAACTACAGGCCACCTGATAAATGCCAAAAATCTCGTATATGCATGCAAAAATACATATAACAGGAATCGGGAGTGACACTTCGGTACAGAAAGTCTTTCCAAATTATGTTTCTTTATATGACATAACAATCTGACTAGCATTTATGTCCATCCTCAAGCCTGTATTGGAGAGCAGACTTCCTGAGACTAGGTTCTTGGCTATAGCGGTTACATGCTTCACTTTTTGAAGCATCAGCGACTTCTCCAAAGTCATTTGCAGTACCACCGTCCCGATCCCAAGTACTTAGCTTGTGTCTGGTTCAACACCATAACCTTCTTAGATATAGGCTGGTACGTGGTGAACCACTCCTTCTTGAGCAAACATTACACGAAGCCCCAGTGCCTTTCCACCAGTCCGTGTCAACTCCAGCTGAGTCAACCTGTGCAATCATAGCAACAAAGTTAGCCTCGCCTTTCTCCTTTTGTTTTGGTTTTTTTTGCAGTCCCTCTTCTAGTAGCCTTTCTTGCCACAGTTGAAACAAGTCACAGGTTCTTTGGACTTGGGCTTGAACTGAGCCGACTTCACCTTCAGATGGTGAATGTCTTTTTTCTTTTGGTAGGAAGCCTTCTGCTTCCCTTTAGAATTTTCTTTTTGCACCATGTTGGCCTTGGCCATCTGTTTGGACAATGTGTCCACTTTGAGTTGAGCCCTCAACTCGTCTTTAACATGTATCCAGTACAAGAGGTGTTCCAGATCCACTTACATCTTCTTGCGGTGTGTAGAAGCATGGAATTTCAGGACCAAAAATCCTATGTGCCTAACACCACATGCGCCAGGGAGCTCAGATGAAGTACTTGCCACAGCAAAGCATAGAAATTAAAAGAAGATTTCTATTTCATATAAAAGTCTATTACATGTCTTAAAAAGAGCTATACAAAGGAGAATCTCCACAAAAAAAAAATTTCTAAGTCTACAGCTAGGCGCAGCAACCACCATGCGCTCTCAAAGAGGCGCATCCCGCCATGCGCTCTTAAACAGGCGCATCTCGTCATGCGCTCTCAGCCAGGCGCATCTCTTCAGCAGCTCAGTTATGTGCATCCTCAGTTATGTGCACCCCTTCAGCAGCTCAGTTATGTGCATCCCTTCAGCGTCCCAGTCAGGCATATAATGAAGTGTCAGCATATGTGCCATCAAATGCTTCGACTAATGAAGCATTTATTAAGCAGAACGAGGGTGGAAATCAACCCTCTAGCTGGAGGAGGAGCTTTTCAAACCAAGGAAGAGAAAAGAACCGCAAATCAACCTGCGGCTAAAGGAGCAGCTTTCGACCCAACCAGAATGGACAACACCCACTCTAACGGAAGGAGGAGCTCTCCCAAAGCCCAAAGAAGATCATCGGAGCACCGTAATTCCGATCTGCGGCTCTTCCAGCATAACGGAGACGAGGCTTGAGCATCCCGATCTTTGGATGCAACAGGCACCTTCCGCCTGCCTCAGAAGCCCTCGACTCCGACTTTTGGATGTAACAGTCACCTTCAAGTGCATCAATGAAAACAATGCGTCGCATCTTCACCCTCGGGAGCATCTCGTCAACAGAATGTGATCGAGCAAACAAGTTCATTTCGGGAGGACGTAAGAGAACGAAAAGCAAACCCTCTCCATGCCACTATTTATAGGCCCGGCAAATCAAACCCATGCGCCAAGTGGCTGGCTCTCCGAATCCCGTGCAATGAATTTGTATTAATGGTGATGAACCTGACGCTTCAAATTTAACCGAGTCAAAAATGGCTATTCAAAGCACTCGAAGAACGTAACAGTCGGGCCCATAAAGACGTGTCATACAAAGCGGATGCGTCGGCCAGACCGCGCGTTATACTGACGCGCCCATCAGCCTCATAAGAATGCGCCCCCATGCGTCCCCATGTGCCTAGTGGAACGCCGATCGATGCACCCGCTCAACAGCCCATCATCTGTCAAAGAACATTAAATGCTGATGTCTAACAGAGTTGGCAGCACGTCCCCCGAGGACTGAGCAGTTGACAGCTTTTTCAGAAAATGAAGCGTCGTCGACGTCAGCATCATCATTACTCCCCTCCGGCGGTTACAAGCCACGTGGCCGCCCAACCATCTCGCATGCGCCTCCGCAGCCATGCGCCCAAATCTCTGCATGCGCCTCAAAAGCCGTGTGCCTCAGACTTTTCTCCGATCCCTAAAAATAGAAGTAAAGTCACTACAGAAGCCCCGTATGCGCCTCAAAAGCCATGCGCCCCGACTGGTTCGTGACTCCTAAAGGTTACGAGCCAAAGCCTCCTCATACGTCCAATCCCAGGTGCATCCTATCAGATCACTCTCCACCAAATCCGAGATCTTCGAGCCATGGACCTACCATGCGTCCTTTGACTTGATTCAGCCTATGAAGGGGTGCTAATTACCCAAGATCTCAGCGACTGAAAGATCATCTCCATTGCTACCTGTCAGCTCTGCCGCAGCCAACGACAGCAACAAGAAGGGTTTAACTCCTAAATCAGAGCGCGTCGTCCATGTGCCTCCATCAGCAACGACCACGTGGCGTCCCCACGTACAGGCGCATCCTACATGCGCGCATAAGCAGCCAGCCTGCAAAGCTATAAATAGAAGGATCACTTCCTTTTTACACACACATCGCACAACCATCGACATACATATACAGAAAGGCAGATACATACACTCAACGTCTTCTTCCTCTCCGCAAGCTCCAGCACCTAGAGCAACTCAGACCTTCAGAGAATAGAGAACCGTCGTCAGATCATCAACGGAGTCAACGCATCACCACTCGCTCCATCGGCACAAGGGACCTAGATAAACAAAAGTGTACTCCTAGGACTACGTCTAAGTCCTACATTATAACACTGTTCTGTTTATATTGAAATTACTCAAAAGATTTTAATGGCAAACAAGCTGGCGACTCTGATAGGGACCTCTTTCTCCTCTACCGAGAAAGTTGTGTCGCAATCCGACGACGTGAAGGTGGAATCCTCCAACAAGACGCTGGTCGTACGCCTCAATCAACAGACGTAAGAGGAGTTCATCTCTGAAGGCAGTGCGAGTCCTTCGAAGCGGCTACCGAAGCCGAAGAAGATCCGCCAAGTCTGGGTGCGCAAGGTCGACGCCTCTGGCACCACCACCGAAGGGGATACGCCGATGCAGCCTACCCTTCCTGCTGATGTCCTCAGCAACCAAGATGCGCCCACCGGTGCAGCGCATCTCTCGGAGAAACGTGCGGCTGACCACATTCCCCAGCCATCTCCCTCTTAGACGAGGAAGATGCGTCGACGGAGCAGGGATGTAGCTAATGCCCTGCGCATCACCTCTGATGTGCCACAGAAGGTCTCTATCTTTGACAGACTCACTCGCTGTAGTGGCGAGGAGAATTTGGATTCTGAGTACTATGCTCCCCAGCGGGCTGGTACGAAGAAGTCCAAGGCAGCACGGGCCATACGCCTCAAACGTGCTATGCCGGCAGCGAATCAGAAGCATGCGCTCACAATCATGCACGCTGCTGATGGTAAGCTGTATAAGGTCAACTCGGGTGCTTCTGTGCCAGAAATGAGTCAACCTTCAAAGTCCTTGTCTCACTTGGACGCATCTGTTGCGTTCGCAACCGAGTCGAGCAAGGCAAACCCTGTGGTCTTCAACTCCCGTGCCTCCTCTAGTTGTGCTTTTGAGGTTCGTTTAAGTCACTGTAAATTTTGTTCCCGCACTACTGATCTGAGCACCTGTTTAGTATTGGATCAGGGGGCACAGCATTCACTTGACTACCTCGACGCTTGGCCTAGCCATGCGCCAAGGGGGCACGAAAGTGGCACTCTCCTCCAACGATCTGCGTAACGTGATCACTCACAAATGCCGATCAGGAGAGTCGACTGACAAGCACAATGTGCCCCTCACAGGACACACCTGTGTTGTAGTCACCATCAACTGCTGTTGCAAGACAGTAGTTCCACTAAGACAGTCGGTCTTCCAACTGCTACAATCATCAACACCCCTCCGACGTCGCCTCGGGAAGAAGGTGTAAATAAAAGAGGAGCCAGAACTAAAGGTTGCTTCATGCAACGTAATCTCTAACTCCTCCTCAGTCCGAAGGGCGACTGGCAATTCCTCGTCCTTGTCCAAGAGCCAGCCAAGGAAGACCAAGATAATTATCCCGTCTTCTGGAGTGTTCGAAGGCACTCGGGTAAGGAAGAAGATCTTGGAGGAAGCTGGGGGTAGTCAAGCCCTTGTTGATCCTCCTTCTGAAGACGAAGATGTCCTCCAGAGCACAGCTGGGGTGGATCTTCATCATGGAGACGAAGTCAGCCTCCCGGGCACAGCTGGGGGTGGTCTAGCCCCTGTGGATCTACGTCTCGAAGACTAAGAAGTCCTCCAAGACAGAACTGGGGGTAATCAGGTCCTCGCGGATACTTCTCCCGAAGACGAGGGTGTCCTCCAAAACATAGCTGGGGGTAGCCAGGACGAAGCACCAGGGCAAGTTTCTCCCCTACAAGAGAGCGAGCCCGAAAGCAAAGCCTCAACTGATCCATCCGACTCCAGCCGTGTCACAACAGTATACATCACTGGGGGTGATATCGAGCCGGATGCGCCGCCAACAGACCTCGTCTAGCGCATGGATACCCTGGAGGGAGGACTCAAAACCCTCTCTACCTTCATGCAAACACTGACTCAAGCAGTGTTTGAGATACGATCAGCTTTGGCCAGGGTACCTTCTACCGGTCCTGACCCAGGGGCCAATGGAGAATCAAGTGTACCCCTTCAATGGGTATCCTTGGATACGGATCGTCGTGAAGCACCTCGGACGTCGGAGCCATCAAATGCTCAACTTCAGGCTGTTCCACCTTTCCCGTCTCCCAGCTCCACGGAAGACATGGTGGAGATGATCAGGGATTTGCGCGAGCGCTTTGAATCCAAGAACAGACAAGAGGAGCGCCAGAAGATGGGGATCCCCCAACCTTATCCCCTTGAATGGAACAAAGTGGTTTATCCTCCTAAGTATAAAACACAAACACTGACGCCGTACGATGGAAAGGACTCTCCGCGTCGCTATCTGACGTACTTCCAGTCCCAAACGGGACATCTCCCGAAGGAGGACGCACTACTCACTAGCATATTTGTCGGGGCACTGAAAGGAGTAGCGTACGACTGGTACTGCAGCCTCTCCGATAACTCTATATCTTCCTTCGATGATCTGACGTGTCTCTTCGTCGACCATTTCTACGACGGCGAGAAGGACATGACAATGGCGTCCCTCATTGAGATACGCCAGAAGGAGAAGAAAACAGTTCGAGTATTCATCGAACGCTTTCGACAGGCCTGCTTCAGACTGCCCCCGGGCATGCCAGAATACGTACTCCTCTCCTCCTGCAGCATGAACATGCTGCCTGCAGACAAACTCTGGCTCAACTCCACTCCTCCTCCCGACTGGAGTTCCTTGATCATCGAAGCCGAAGCAGCAGAAAAGAAGGCGTCCAATGCTCGCCTTCTAGGAGTTAGTTTCCCTGCCTTTGAGGACAAGGGAAAACGGCCTGTAGCCAATAACCCCGGACGAGAGACGAAGGGGAAACAGGCGTTGACTGTCAATGCCTCCAAAGGTACATCAGCACCCACTCAAAAGCCTCCACTTGCACCAAGGCCAAAGGAGGTTTATTCTTTTAACGATGAAGACACCCTGCAACTCTTTGAGATACTGAAGCAGGGTGACAAGATCAAATTGCCGAACTCGAAGCATCCCGACGAGGTTGGAAAAGTGGACAATCCGAAGTACTGTCACTACCATCGGTTTGTCGGACATCCAACTAAGGACTGCTACGTCCTCAAAAACTACATCCAGCGCATGATCAATGCGAATGTTATCTCCGTCGACTACGAAGAGAAAACGGTCTCGGCCAACCTGGTGTCGCTTCAATTTGGCACCTTGCCGCCAACCACAACACAAGACGGCGTCGTCCCCATCCCTAAGGCGACAATGGAGGTGGTTAACTTACCACCTACTCGTGACAACGTGAGTGGACTCATCCCGCTCACCACATCTCGGGGAGAGGACTTATGGGTTCACTCTGATCTCGTCTTCGAGGTTACTCAACCGGAGGTACACTCTGCCTCCAAAACTAAGGGCAGGAAGATCAAGTCTTGCTGCATGGTCTCTTCCTCTGCGGAAGAGGCACTTCCTGTACAGACGCGTTCATATCAGAACGCCCAACCCGACAAAGCTGTCGTCAAGGCGGTGCACCGTCCCTGCTGCCCAGGAAAAGGGCCCATCTAACCCCCAGCAGCCAATAAGCAGAAGCATATAGAGACCCGTTTCGACAAGCCTCTGCGAAAGGAGAATGCTTCGGGGCTAGCTAAGCCCCACAACTTCGATATACTGCACAACTTGCCAGTACTCCTGCCCGTCTATCTCTGTTTGAGCTTCTTCGCCTTTCCAAGGACACTCGTGAAGCTCTCTGTGAAGCTCTGAAGGATGCTGAGTCCTTCATCAGTCAGGTCAAGCAGCCTGAGGATACTCCGACTACATGTGCGCACTGTCATTGGGCAGATGAAGTTATCCACAACATAACCTTCACCCAACAAGACATGCTGCTCAAGCACAACCGACACAACAGGCCGCTGTATTATACAGGGTATATCGGTTCCGTCAAGGTGAAGCAGATTCAGATCGATCCGGGGTCTTTCCTCAGCATCATCCCGAAGACGCTGCTCTCAACACTGGGGATCCCAATGTACCGACTGGCGCCTTCCAACACAACAATCAGTGGCTTCAATGCCAGCAAAAGCGAGCCGCTGGGCAAAATACGGCTGAAGTGTCATATTGGTAACCTCAGAACTGAGGTCACTTGCTATGTCGTGGACGCTAACGTCAACTACAACCTCCTACTGGGTCGTCCGTAGCTGCATGAGTACATGGTGGTGCCGTCTACACCCCACCAATGTATGAAATACGTGTCCACCAATGACATCATTCGGACGGAGTTCGCGGACATCGACCCTTTCAAGGGGGTTGAAGCCTACTTCACTGATTCCACCTTGTACAAGTCACCTGACGAGGAGGAAGCCAATGATGCTGACGATGAAGCAGAAACGGCAGCAGAGCCCAACATGGAGCCAGAGACGATTCCCGACGCTCCTTTAAAAATTTGACTCAATGGGAAGCTGCCTCAGACGTTGCCTCCTACGAACATCAAGCTACCTGGGAAAGCACCAACTGCTCCAGGTAGAACACCCACTGAAGCTCCCTTGAAGATACGGCTCAAGGGAAAGCAGCCTCAAATATCGGCTCCCCTTGAACTACATTGGAAGGTACCAATCACCGAAGGCGCAGTTGAGGCACCTCTAAAGGTGCGTCTTAAGGGCAAGCCGCCGCAATCATCTATCTTATCCAAGCTGCCGGAGAAGGCCCACATAGCCCTCTCAGACCCCAAGATCAAAACTGTGGTGGACTCTCCCGATCCAACCCCAGTACTCACAGATGAAGAACTAGGGGAATATATATCTGCTGATATAGATGCACCCTTTCTGGACAATGTAATCCTGCGAGATAAAATCTCGTGTTTCATCAATAATAGAGTATCTTTTAATTATTCTAGTCTTCCACATTGGAATGCCATGTATACATTAGATAACGCTCTACGGTCGTTGCAAACACAAATAACGACCGTCCATCATGTAAATCGAGTAGTCCCGTCCCAAGGGGTCTGTTTTGTAGTCCCGCCACGGAATCGAGACGAAAAATCCATCATCTTCGACAAAGTCGAGCGTCATCAAAACCTCCCGCCACTCGAGCAAGAACCAGATACCGACAGAATACAAGCCTATTGGTACACGGACAAGGCAAAGTACCTCATCCAAAATATGGGTCACGACCTAAAAATCAACAAAGGCCTGAACTATGGCAAGGGTCGACGTCTTCCTCTCCGGCTTCCAACACCTAAAAGAAAGCCGCAGGACTACTATCATCGAACTCGACGGGGGGTGGGCTATGTCACGCCGCCGTCAACTCCAGAGAGTTCGGAGGCAGAAGAAGTAGAACATTCTCATTCATCTGAAGTATCAACTTAGGATTCCGATACCAGTATCGGATCAGTCTTCAAGAAAGTACTATCAGCCAACATGACATCTGCATAATCTCAAGAAGATGAAGGAGAAGACCAAATGCCAGAATTTTTCAAAGAAGAACCCTGGACTCAACGCCTAGGAGAACAGTGGGAGTCTCGTTTTGAATTACGCGAACCCCCTACCGAAGATGAAGTCAAGCAGATCGACCTTGGGGATGGATCTTATTCCAAACCTATCTTCATCAGCAAAAGCCTAAAAGGAGAAGATCGAGAATCTTTAATCCAGCTGGCTAAAGAATATATCGATGTCTTTGCCTGGAGCTACGAAGATATGCCGAAACTTGATCCCCAGATCGCGATTCATAGGCTTAACATCTTACCTGATGCCAAGCCTATAAAGCAACAACAGCGACATTTTTGTCCTGACATCATGAATGCTATCGATCAGGAAGTAGACAAACTCCTGACCAGCGGATTTATCCGTGAAGAACAACACCCGGATTGGGTGGCCAACGTCGTCCCTGTCACCAAGAAGAATGGAAAGATACGAGTCTGTATCGACTTCAGGGATCTCAATACGGCTTGCCCGAAGGACGAATTCCCGCTTCCAATTACCGACGTGATGATCGACAACACATGTGGCTTCGAACGCATGTCTTTCATGGACGGGTATTTGGGCTACAACCAGATCAAGATGTTCCCCGATGACGCAAAACATACGTCATTCAGGACTCCGAAGGGGGTCTTCTGCTACACAGTGATGCCCTTCGGCTTGAAGAACGCTGGTGCGACATACCAACGAGCTATGAGCACCATCTTCCGTTAACATCTTCGCAAGATAGTCGAATGCTATATTGATGATATTGCGGTCAAGAGCCGTCTCAAAGGAGATCACCTACAAGACCTTAAGACAGTCTTCGATCTCATGCGAGTGCATCAACTCAAGATGAACCCCGCTAAATCTTTCTTTGGGGTTTCTAGCGGAAAGTTCTTGGGATTCATTATCACGATGAAAGGCATTCATGTCGATCCCGAGAAGACCAAAGCCATCCTTGACATGGAGAAGGGAGTCTCTTACGTCTGGCATACATCCGGAGGTTTATAGCAAACCTTTCTGGAAAATGTCAACCCTTCACCCAGCTCATGAAGAAGGGAGTCTCTTACGTCTGGACAGAGGAATGCCAAAAATCTTTCGACAATATCAAGGCTTACTTGACGAGCCCGTCGGTCATGGTGGCACCCATCGCCGGCAAACCATTTCTCCTCTACGTCTGTGCCATGGATCATTCCCTCGGCGCTCTGCTTGCTCAGAACAGCGATACAGGCTATGAACAAGCTATCTTCTACCTCAGTAGAACACTAATCGGGGTCAAACACTGGTACAACCCCGTTAAAAAAGAGTGTTTGGCTTTGGTATTTGCCATTCAGAAGACTTGCCATTATGTCTCGGGCCAGATAATTCATGTCATCTCCCGGGTCAATCCACTCAGAGTTCTCATGACGAAGCCAGGGTCATTAAACTCCCGGCTAGCTACATGGGCAATCCTGCTAACGCCATACAACATGGTGTTCATTCCACAAAAAGCCGTCAAGGGTCAGGCTCTGGCCGACTTTTTAGCTGCACACCCCATCCCAGAGTCCTCCAGACTCTATGAAGACATCCCGTATGAGGTCCAAGAATCAAACGTCACCGAAGAAAGCTCCGTCTGGCGAATGTTTTTCGATGGCGCGTTAAGAATAGGCCCCAAAGGCCAAATCATCGCAGGTGTGGGGGTAGTCCTAGTCTCCCCCGATCAGCCGGTTATACAGCGTGCCTACTCCCTTTCAAAGCCGTGCTCCAACAATGTTGCCGAGTACAACGCTCTCATCATGGGACTCCAGCTGGCGCAATAGCTGGGGGTGGATCATCTGGAAGCCTACGGCGACTCAAAACTCGTCGTTAATAGGTCAGAGGACAATACGAAGTTCGCCATAAAGATCTGATTCCTTACCATAAAGTTGTATTGAACATCATTTCAATCTTCACCAAGTTCTTCATCGAACATGTACCTCGTTTACAAAATCTGGAGGCTGACGCTCTGGCTGACCTCGCAGCCTCATTGGCAGAACCCCTCGGGACTCAACACTACGTCACGATAGTTGGTCGAGACTTGGTCTGTCCTAAAAACAACCTTTGCTCACAAATGGCCCATGCCATGTCAACAAGTGCTGGTGTTAATGTCCGAGACTGGAGATTCCCGTTCATCGACTTTGCTGTCTACGGAATTCTTCCGGAGGACCCGAAAGAAGTCGTCTTAGTCAGGAGGTGCTCCATTCGATTCTATTACGATACAGCTACTAAAATGCTGTACCGACGCTCCTACGATGGACTTCTCCTTCGATGTTTATCCAACAAAGAAGCAGCCGAAGCCCTTCGAGAAGCTCACGATGGAACCTGTGGGCCCATCAAACTGGCCCTAAGTTGCAAGATCGACTGCGACGCATGGGCTACTATTGGCCAACCATGGCAGTCGACGCTGTCAACTATGCTAAAAAGTGACATACGTGCCAGCTTCACACTGACTTTATCCATATACCGTCAGAACCATTACATCCTACGGTCGCCACCTGGCCCTTCGAAGCCTGGGGCATGGATATTGTAGGACCAATCACCCCTCCTTTATCAAGGGGACACCGCTTCATCTTAGCCATCACCGACTACTTCTCCAAATGGGTAGAAGCAGTTCCACTGGCGGAAGTGAAGAGCTCTAGGGTGATCAGCTTCATCAAGCACCATGTCATCTACCGTTTTGGGGTACCTCGGAGGATTATCCACGATAACGGTCCTCAGTTCATCAGCCATATTTTCAGCAGATTCTGTGATAAGATTCGTATTCAAAACGTGGCATCAACCGCCTACAATCCGGCAGCAAACGGATTGGTCGAGGCATTTAACAAGACTATCGTCAAGCTACTCAAAAAGGTCGTGTCATCCAACAAACGCGACTGGGACGAAAAGCTCGGCAAATGCCTTTGGGCCTACCGTACAACGGTACGGACCCCGACGGACAACACACCATTCTTCCTGGTCTATGGGAGCGAAGCGGTACTGCCTCTCGAAATCCAGATACCCTCACTCCGTGTAGCGATCATAAATCAACTCACAGAAGAAGACAATCAACGTCGCCGTCTGCAAGAATTGGAGGCACTTGACGAAAAATGTCTCCTAGCCCAACAACGCATCGAACTCTATCAAGCCCGTATATCACAGGCTTTCAACAAGAAGGTCAAGCAGAGGACTTTCCAAGTAGGCGACCTGGTTCTGGCAGTCAGGAGGCCGATGGTGTTGACTCACAAGACACCAGAAAAGTTCAAGCCCAAGTGGGAGGGGCCTTTCATCATAGAGACGGTATACTCAAACGGTGCTTACCGCCTCGCCAAATCTAATGGAGACTTGTTCATGATGCCCATCAACGCCAAGTTCCTAAAGAAGTACTACTCTTGACATCCTTCAGACACGTACTTCTATCTCCACCCAACAAGGGAGTCTGTGGACCCAATCATCAGGGCTCACGTACACCTCCCACAAAATCTTACGCTTCTGGAACCCAGTTGTTCCGTGGCATTCTATCTTCCAGTAGAAGGACAACCACATCCACATTACCTCTGAGTTGCTCCTCTACGCCCTACAAAGCAAAATCCTATGCTTTGTAAGACTACGCTATCTACCATGTTTACCACGTATACATTACCTCTGAGTAAACATCCCGTACAAGACAACCCCTGCGTTGTCGTACATTGATCGCAGAACTTCCACATCCACATTACCTCTGAGTAGTTTCGCGTATCCCTCCTAAGTCACTCCTACCACGTCTATAATACCTCTGAGTAGGAAGATTCCATCATTTGAACCCCATATTTGCCACGTCCACATCACCTCTGAGCAAATATGTCGGTTCTCTCGAACTTATTATCTGTACCTAAAAACCAAGGTACACAAAAGATAATAGGTCCACACAAATCATCAAGTTCATGACAGCAAAAATGAACACACCACAAAAAAACTCTGTATTTTTTATTCAAAAATAAAGGATTACACCCCCAGCAAGAGTTGCAAATTACACAAAACGAAAAAAAAGAAGAGACTACAATCCCTAAACATCCCCGAGGTTGGACGAAAGCTCTTCAATCCGATGCTTCAAGTCTACCACCCGAGTCTCTACGGTCGCCAGGACCCGGCGTTCGGCTTCTTGACGCATCGTTTCTATGGCCTCAGGAGAAGTGTCATCCTCATGCTTCTCGTCCAACTGTTGTCGCTGCTGAGCCAGGGTAAGAGCCCGATGGGTGAAAGCTGCTTCCTCCTCCTTATATGCAACATGTTCAGCCTGGACTCGCTCAGTATCTAATAAGAGTTGGGCTCGCTGGTCTTTAAGGAGGCGAATCTTGGCATCAACCTCCGCTATACTAGCGTCCAACGCGGCTCGTAACTCCACCTTCTCCTGTGTGGACTGAGATAGCCTCTCCACCGCAGCCTCAGTTTCAGCCACCTCGTGTTCCCAGACACCCACGGTGGCCTGATAAGAGGACTCAACCTCAGCGATCAACTTCTCCTTTTTCGCGTCTATCAAGACGGAGAGATCATTTTGCTGGATACACTGAAACTCGGAAAGCAGCTGGTCCAGCTCGGCCATCGAGGCCTCCAGAATCTCAGCCATATGATCATGGCCCTGGTGGAGACGTATCAGACCGATGTGGGGAAGCGCCATAGATTTTGCCATCGCGAAACTCCTATTGGCGTTCATCACTGTCGATACACCCTTCTGCATCATCTTGTATACTGCCTCAACGATGAATTTCTAGTACTCATCCGCATCCGCCAGCACTTGTGGTGTCAGGGCAGGAGTTGGAGGAGCTTCCCTGGATGGCAGACCTGAAGAGGACTCACCGACCTCGATCTGCGAGGCTAGAACGTCGACCTCAGCAGACCCTCCCGCACTAGGGACTTGAATTCTGCTACTATCTCGAGATGCCAAAAGAGCAAAAGGAGTTGGGTGGGGTGTCGATATCGTCCCCCAAGTCGAAGAAGCAACAGAGGGCTCCTACAGCAGCAAGCCCTTGCCCTTTTCCGTCTCAAGGGGACTATCAACATCCGGAGTTGCCTCTTCCACCACCGAGGCACGACCTGTAACCAGTACAGAGCCTTCCTCTGGCAAGCTAACGGGATCAGCTCCCATTTTCTGGCGGGGCACGTCCTCTGGGGTCGGGCTCGGCAGACGAGTCTCCCCCTCCTCATCAAATCCTTCTTCAGGGATAGAATGTGTCGCTTCCTCCCGGTCGGCAACCACCTCAGCCTCCACTGCTGAGCCTGGGGTAGGGCTCGGCAACGCTACAGCCGACCTCCCCTCATCATGACAAGGAGGGGAATCAACCCTCTCATCTGTTTCAATCACATCTGTTGCCCCAGCAACAGACTCACGCATCTTTGGAGGAACGTCATCTGAAGATGACGAACTCCACTCCACTTCTTCATCTGGAAGCCCCGTGTCTGCTGGACCCTCAACGTCCAAGGCCCCCATGGCGGCTTGCACCATTCTGGGAACTGCTTCAACCTCAGCTTCCCTTCCAACATAATCTGGAGATACTGGAGTCTCCACAACAACGACATCATCTGGGTTCTCCTCCATAGGAGACATCAAAATCGACGGAACGCGCTCTTCCGATGAGCCCGCCACCTCCTTTGGTCTGCTGCCACCAGATTTTGGAGTACAGGGTCTCCTTTTTAGCGGCTCCTACAAAAATAAAGCATAGGTCACAAAAAATGTTGAACCTAACTAGACTATATGGGACATCCTTACCTCCGCAGGTGCTGAGTCCGATGACACTGTCGATGACAATGCCTTCTTCTGCCCTTTGGCGCGGAAGAGCCAGCCTCTGTATCAGCACGTCTTTTCGGTTGATCAACCGAGGGCTCTGCCTGACCCCCTGTGGATACGGCAGGGGTACCTCGATAACCCACCTCTGGCGGACGGTACGATCGATCCATCGCCAATATGTTCCCGGTCACCGCTAACTGGGTGCCGACAATGAGACTGGTCTCCCTATCATATCCGGGGGGCACGGCATTCATAACACAGTAAAATTTGGCGGTCGCAAATTCTGGACGGACAGCGTAAAGCGAGCTCCGGTACATCCGGCATTGTAGTAGTACCAAGCTCGCGCACCATCCAACAAACTTCCAGTATACCCCAGGTTAATACTGGGGTTATCCAACATCGACTGAGCATAGCCGAATTGTCGTACAAAATGGCTCGACAAATACGATTCCAGGTAACACTGGTTCCTATTCCGGTACACCAGATGGGACGGTCGGATACTTTGCAACCAGCGGAATTCCCATGGAGGCAGAGTGGTGGCATCTTCACCTGAATCCACTAAGTCTTCGTTGGCCTCAAAACCCGAAAAGACAGGACCAACTTTGGTGATCTCCCACCCCTGAAGGTGGGATAAAACTTTTCTACAAACAGGAACACCAGCATGCAACCAGCTCCTCTGGTGAAAACGACGGAGGAATGCATCTCCGACCCTGTGGTCTTCTTCCGAGCCCGGACTCATCACATTGGGATGGTGTAAAATTAACCACCCCATCAAATAATGAAACGGCAGTTCAGTACGGGGGAAGTTGTCATTCCTACCTCGTTCATGAACCATATTTTTTGTAAATTCTCGTAAACCTTGCAGCAGGTTGCACACCATTGCGGGGAGCAGAGCCAGGCATCGGCCAAAAACCAACTTCACAGCTGGCAGGATTAGATTCCGGGTCACCCTCTCCACAGAGCCTGACCCGCCCGAGAAGACATAATCCCGAAGCCAAATCATCAGATACGCAGCTAACACTGCTTTTGACGACATCCGATGAGTAAGGTGCCAGAAACAGCTATAGGAGCGTTCGTCCGACTGCCGGTCCTCGTTTTCCCGGGAATTCTTCTCACCTAACATGCTCATTTCGGAGAGCACCACGCTACTGGAAAGCGCTGGCGGAGTGGTAAACTAAGATGGATCCTCCTTGTCTTGCTTAAAGATGTAATCTCTCCAAGCGATCATATGAGGCTGTGACCCGCCCTTATCCCTCTTCTGCATATAATAATGATGACTCGCCACTTCCTTGAAGACGGCCATCATCTCCTCGGCTTTGTCCCCCAGGACTTGGAACTCCTCGTTGGTCGGGAAGTATTCCTCATAAGGTTCTGATCCCCAAGGGAGCTTTGACACTTTATACATTTCATGAAGTACGAGTCCCAGCTCCCCCACCGGGGTAAAGAAAGTCCCGGTCTGGGTGTTAAACATCTCCAGAAGTGCGAGGAACATATGCCGGTTGATGTCAACACCTTCCTGAGTAGCACGGATTGCGGCAGTCAGCCCAATCTCTCGGAGTTCGGTTTAAAACTGCGACAGAATCCAGAGTGTCAGCTTGTCCCATTTGGAAACATAATGACACCAACCCTCTACCCGAAATTCACCTTTCGGGTATGATCGCTCCAACAACAACATGCGGTTTGAAAAAGTCGAAGCACCAAAAGCAAATGTATTGATGGGAACGTTATTGTAAATGCTCCCAGGACGTAGAGTCCGCCAGGTGAAAGAAGGCCCAGACCGCACGGCGGCCAAAGTATCCCTCTGGTTGGAGGTAGCGTCGACCTTGATGGCGTCTGCCACCGCTCCCCCCTGAGACGGGGTTAGCTCCCAAGACATCCTCCTCTTGGAAGCAAGACGACAGAAAGTCGTCAAAGGCCATTGACGCTCAAGTTGCTTAACAGTCATATGCACCCCTCTTGCTATATAGAACCAATCTTCCTTGACCTTCAACACCTTTGCTTCAATAGAAGTAAGGTGGTCCCCGAACAGGAACTCAGGCTTCAAGAAAGTCACATTATCAGAAGTGGCAGATTTCAAAACGCCACGCTCCATCATCCGTTTGAGGAACCCATGCTGTTGTTCCCTGATTTGAGTCATTCTTTCGGGAGGCTGATCCAGCATAATGGCAGCTTGGGCAGGGTTTATCACCTCCTCATTATAATCCACCCCCATCTGACAGAGGGCAGCATCCAGAAGCACTTCATTCAAGAGCGGGACAGTCATCGACACTGGTGGTCAACAAAAGAAGGTAAAGATTCAGAGATGTTAGAAACAACACAAGAATCTGAGCCACGTTCTCATCAAAAGCGTATAAGGCTCAAGCGCATCTGAAAAGGAGCTTCGGCGCATCATCAGGGTTTAAACCTATGCGCGTCAGCAGTGGAGCTTTGGCGCATCATCAGGGTTTAAACCCATGCGTGTCAGCAGTGGAGCTTTGGTACATCATCAGGGTTTAAACCCATGCGTGTCAGCAGTGGAGGTTCGGCACATCATCAGGGTTTAAACTCATGCGCGTCGGCAGAAAAACCTCAGCACATCATCAGGACTCAAGGTCCATGCGTGTCGGCGTATATGAGTTCTAAAAATGACACAGAAAGATATGGTAAAGAATGATGAAACCCACCAATCACCGCCGGTCGAACGTCGATGGGCGGCCGGGGGACATCATCTGCGGCAGCCTCTACAGGCTCTTTCCCTTTGCTTCGTCCTCGGCCAGCACCGCCACGAGGAGTCTTGGGAGCCATTTCTTGAAAGAAGAAAGTTAGGGTTTTTTTCAAAAGAAGAACTCTAAAAAAAGAGAAAGGAAGCAAAGAGAGGAAGAATTCTCTTTCTCCATCTCACGCCTATTTATAGGCCCAGACGCACGCGTGGACCGATAAAGTGTGACCTCAGCCGTCGCTTCGGATTCTGTGAGGAGATAACTGCAAATAAATCCAAAAAATCATTATTAATCTTCTTGGTTATCGAATCGTCATCATTCGCATTTACTGAGAGGAGCATGCGCCCCATCACTGATGCGCGGAGTAATCATGCGCCCGAACAGTCATATGCCCCGTAGAAGACGTCACCATGCTTCTTATTCAAAGTATTCCAAAACTTGACAAAAGGTTTTGAAAACTTTGAAGGGGGTCTTGTAGAAGCATGGAATTTCAGGACCAGAAATCCTATGCGCCTAACACCACATGCGCCAGGGAGCTCAGATGAAGTACTTGGCACAAAATAGCATAGACATTAAAAGAAGATTTTTATTTCATATAAAAGTCTATTACATGTCTTAAAAAGAGCTGTACAAAAGAGAATTTCTACAAAGAAAAAAAGCCCTAAGTCTACAGCTAGGCGCAGCAACCACCATGCGCTCTCAAACAGGCGCATCCCGCCATGCACTCTTAAACAGACGCATCTCGTCATACACACTCAGCCAGGCGTATCTCTTCAGCAGCTCAGTTATGTGCATCCTCAGTTATGTACATCCCTTCAGCAGCTCAGTTATGTGCATTCCTTCAGCAGCTCAGTTATGTACATCCCTTCAGTGTCCCAGTCAGGCGCATAATAAAGTGTCAGCATATGAGCCATCAAATGCTTCGACTAATGAAGCATTTATTGAGCAGAACAAGGGTGGCAATCAACCCTCTAGCTGGAGGAGGAGCTCTTCAAACCAAGAAAGAGAAGAGCACCGCAAATCAACCTGCGGCTAAAGGAGCAGCTTTCGACCCAACCAGAATGGACAACACCCACTCTAGCGGGAGGAGGAGCTCTCCCAAAGCCCAAGAAAGATGATCGGAGCATCGCAATTCTGATCTGCGGCTCTTCCAGCATAACGGAGATAAGGCTCGAGCATCCCGATCTTTGGATGCAACAGGGACCTTCCGCCTGCCTCAGAAGCCCTCGACTCCGACTTTTGGATGTAACAGTCACCTTCAAGTGCATCAATGAAAATAACGCGTCGCATCTTCACCCTCGGGAGCATCTTGTCAACAGAATGTGCTCGAGCAAACAAGTTCATTTCGGGAGGACGTGAGAGAACGAGAAGCAAACCCTCTCCATGCCACTATTTATAGGCCGGACAAATCAAACCCATGTGCCAAGTGACTGGCTCTCCGAATCCCGTGCAATGAATTTGCATTAATGGTGATGAACCTGACGCTTCGAATTCAACCGAGTCAAAAATGGCTATTCAAAGCACTCGAAGAACGTAACAGTCGGGCCCATAAAGACGTGTCATGCAAAGCGGATGCGTTGGTCAGACCGTGCATCATACTGACGCGTCCATAAGCCTATTAAGGATGCGCCCCCATATGTCCCCATGCGCCTAGTGGAACGCCGATCGATACGCCCACTCAACAGCCCATCACCTGTCAAAGAACATTAAATGCTGAAGACTGACAGAGTTGGTAGCACGTCCCCCGAGGACTGAACAGTTGACAGCTTTTTCAGAAAACGAAGCGTCATCGACGTAGCATCATCATTACTCCCTCCGGCGGTTACAAGCCATGTGGCCGCCCAACCATCTCGTATGCGCCTCCGCAGTCATGCGCCCAAATCTCTGTATTCGTCTCAAAAGCCGTGCACCTCAGACTTTTTTTTGATCCCTAAAGACATAAGTAAAGTCACTACTGAAGCCCCGCATGCGCCTCAAAAGCCATGCGCCCCGACTGGTTCGTGACTCCTAAAGGTTACGAGCCAAAGCCTCCTCATGCGCCCAATCCCAGGCGCATCCTATCAGATCACTCCCCACCAAATTCGAGATCTTCGAGCCATAGACCTACCACGCGTCCTTTGACTTGATTCAGCCTATGAAGGGGTGCTAATCACCTAAGATCTCAGCAACTGAAAGATCCTCTCCATTGCTACGTGTCAGCTTTGCCGCAGCCCATGACAGCAACAAGAAGGGTTCAACTCCTCAATCAGAGCGCATCGTCCATGTGTCTCCATCAGCAACCATCACGTGGCATCCCCGCGTACAGGCGCATCCTATATGCGCGCATGAGCAGTCAGCCTGCAAAGCTATAAATAGAGGGATCACTTCCTTCTTACACACACATCGCACAACCATCGACATACATATACAGAGAGGCAGATACAGACACTCAACGCCTTCTTCCTCTCCGCAAGCTCCAACACCTAGAGCAACTCAAAACTTCAGAGAACCGAGAACCGTCGTCAGATCGTCAACGGAGTCAACGCATTACCACTCGTTCCATCGGCACAAGGGACCCAGATAAACAAAAGTGTACTCCTAGGACTACATCTAAGTCCTACATTGTAACACTGTTCTGTTTGTATTGAAATTACTCAAAAGATTTTAATGGCAAACACAGTGCATGTCCACGATAAAATTGCTCCACCCAAGTGGAGAGCTTGGCGACAATACCCCAGACGACAAAAGCATCAACCAAGGGCATGCCATCATCCACCAGCTTCTGACGTAACTTGAGGAACTCCTTGACTTAAGGCAACATGGCTTTGTCATCCTCAAACCGCATCCTCCAGACCTTTTCGGTCACGTGGATCTTGTTTCTTTTCTCATCTGCCTTATAGAGATTCTCTACAAACTCCCAGATGTCTTTTGCATTGACCTTCTTGCTGTATGACTCCGCCAGAGAGTCCTTCATAGAGTTCAAGATCAACAACTTACAGAGGTTGTTATCTCTCCTCCACTTTGACTGTAAAGCCGTGGCTTCAGCAACACTTCGAGCATTTTCACCCTCTGGAATCAAAGGCTCAGGATCTGTCAACACGTAGTCGGCGCTCACGAGTTGAACATTAAGGCTGACATTTCTCTTCGCTTACTGTCAAACTTTTCAAGTTTGTTAAAACTTGTGTCGAAAAGTTTTGCACGGTTGTTCTCCATCAGTTCTGAATCTTGCTTTGAGATTGTTATTCCCGAAATATATCGTTAGATGAAAATTTCGATCTCTTATAGAGAGAGATGAATACTCGTTCTCTTTGAGAGATACGAGGTTGATGACTAGGTCTCTTTGTGAGAACGCGAGTGGAAGTCACGGTCTCTTTATGAGAACCCGAGTTGAAGAAGGCGACTTTGCTGGGGTGATTAAGATCACCGTTGCTCAAAGCAAGATTCTACCTATTGCGGTATGTTCCCAGGAACCAGCAAGTTCGAAGGAACTTTCGGAACGCTCGTTGTCACCTCCTTTCTCCAATACGAAGAACTCCAATAGACTCCAATAGCAGCGGCGGCGCAGCTCTCTTCGTTTCTCAATTTCAGCGTAAGTCTTCAATGAAGGTGTGAAGAGAGTATTTATAGAGAAGGGCCAAAACCCTAATCCTAATCCTGGTCGCAACTGATTGCGAAAAGATAGGAGCGAATAATGGAAAGATTTGAACGAATTAAATTCAAATCCGACAAAAGATAGATCTGATTAATTGACTCAATCTTTCCATAACCGCTCAAATCTTCCAAACAGCCACATCATGAACCGCCAGTGTCCCATAGCCCACTCCAGCCCGTCCGCCCGCGTGCTTGCGCGTAACTATGCAGCAGCACAGACGCGCAGCAGCGCCGCAGCACTCGTGCCTGCGCAGCAGCACAGACGTGCAGCCCAACAAAGCGCCACTTTGCGTCTGAGTCGTTCGGGCCTTAGCTCCATAGGAAAATAATTCCATGAGCATGACAAAAAGCATTAATGCTTCTTTGTTGGGTTAGCCTTATTTCCACTAGAAAAAGCCCCCCACACGGCACCAATGTGCCTCTCCACACCTCATTTGATTTTCTCAACACAACCAAAGCTTTATATAGAGATACAATCCATTTGGCCTAGGCAATATGGGACTATCTTTCAAGTTTTCTAAGGCAAAACACGTACCAACAAGTTCTGCGGCTAGTCATAGAACCCTTCATCCCATATATACCACTACTACAACAACTGCTACAGAGAGCAGATCTCCTGGAAGGTCTTGTATGGATTTTTGTTCCTGGCACATGTTCCATCATCTTTGACCTACTTTGGCGCTAACACATCGCACAAATTTTAGTCGGTTAAAAAAAATGTACTCAACAACTTTTTGTGTCTTTGAGTTGGATCAGAGACAACTTAAGTCACGAAGATTCTCCAAACAAAACGCAGACAGCTAAGATGAGAACATTGTCGTTGATCTTCTCCATACATTTGGGTTCTTCCTCTATTTATCTAACTACTTTGGATTTCATTGAGCTTCAAAATGAAGAATAATATATGCCGAGGCCCAAGTAGGATGGTTAGATTCTGCCATAGGGGGTGTTGGGTTGTTTTATGTTGCAAGAAAGGAAAATTCCCACCCATCATCTTAATGGAAACGCATGTGTCCAAATCGACACACACATATCCACCATCGGTTCTTTGAGGATTCTTGGATGCACGTGCGAAAGTGTTGGCCAACAAGAGGAGAAAACTACAAAGGCCCCTTTCATGGTGGGGGACGGATTAAGGGATGAAATCATAGAACAAGCAATAGTGGCAAAGCCAATTAATTATTTAGACATCAAATCTAGTTGTTTATTAGGACAAGTGTAGTGGATTTACCAAACTTCTTGAGAGGTTTTAAAAATAGTTTAAGGAGTTGTCAACCAGCAAGTGCAACAGAGAAACAAAGCAAGTTGGGCAGGGCACATGCTTTTGCTGCTTCTGTTTCCCTGTACCAAATAATGCAAGCCTTGCAGAAGATTTGCGTATATAGTATCAATTTTTTTCAAAAATTGTACTGTGTGCATATAGTTTAAAAAAAAGGGATTTTTTTGACCTTCATCCCACTTATTAATATGACTTTGTACTTACATCCCACTTTTTATTTTTTTTAACTAACATTCCACTTTTCGTCACGAAAAGCATTTTTCGTGACAAAACAAATACTTTTTGTGACAAAATGAATGTTTTTCGTGACGAAAAGTGGGATGTAAGTCTAAAAAAAATAAAAAGAGGGATGTAAGTACAAATTTATATTAACAAGTGGGATGAAAGTCAAAAAATTCCTTAAAAAAAATGTGATCCGAGCCTCACATCATTGTTTAGAAGGACTTATTTTGTGTATTGCACAAAAAATGTCCTTCGGAGCAAATTTTTTTTATATATGTTTATTAATAGATTTAATTTTGGTTGACTAATTAAGAATATGAAAAATATGCTCTTCTGAATAACGTATTTTTAATGGTCAATTTTTTTTTTATCAAAGTGACACTGTAAAAAAATATTTTATATGCAAAATTTAGCGACGAAAGTGTAGTGGCAAAATTGGGCTTAGTGATGGATTGCACTTTCAGTGACGAATGGAACTTTTAGCGATGAAGACTTAGTGATAAAATTGGGCTTTCCATGACGAGTTGGCTTTTAGTGACGAAACTTTGCCATTAGTGACGAATTTTTGTGTTTCGAAAAAAATATTATACACAAAATACGTATTTCGGAATGACGTTTTCTCGCAAAATGCACAGCATATTTCTTGATTTCAAAAAAAAAAAATTAACCGGTGAGCCTTTCCAATTGGCATTTTGGGTTTTAAAATATAATTTATGCAAACTTTATGCTCTGAGAGGGAATTTTTCGCAAACCTTGATTTGTATCAATTGCGAAATAGGAGCCTGTGTCCGTTGTACTTGGCCCACGTGTCATAGAGGCGCGGTCAGACGAGGAACCATTGAAGGCTGGGTGATTAATTAAGCTATTAAAGTGTCGGTCATCTTGAAGGAACGCGAACCTTCTGGAAAATTGTTTTAAACATTTAAGTAGGTCTTGGTTATGCTAACCATGACGGGGGTATTAATTAATTAATTAATTATCACTCCACTTTTAGCACGAGCATGAACGAATGAGGAATGTTGTGTTAGGTAGACACATGACATGGACTATGTTGGAATATGAAATAAATAAGAGTTGAAAGTATTTAGACGGAATATTGGGCACCAATAGCGAGCACCGTGAGGACAAAATATGAGGAAAAAAAAATGGGGGAAAGCTTTGCTTAGTGGACAACCCATTGAGACAAAGCCATAGTTGATAAGTTGAAAAAGAAATTTGCAAATACTGACTAGCCCTCCAATGTATACCACTTACTCGTCAAAGGATTTCAAGTGATACAGTCATATTCTTACGTTTCTCCTTAAGAATGGAAGACCAACAGAAAGAAGAATAAGACTGGCTTCTACAGCTCGACTCTTCATCAACAGAATGAAAGTTCCTAGTAGAAATTTCAGCATAGTCAATCCCTTCGAATCAAGGGATACTTACTCCTTAGAGCATCATTAGGCCCATCCCATTTTCTAGATTCTAGATTTAGAATGTAAGAGCTCATTTTGTAAAATAATAAGTCTCATCCATAGTCCTAATTTCTACAATTTCGATCCCAACCCATTCATGGGTGCTAAGGGTTGGGCCTCCCAATTTCTAGATTCTAGATTGTAGAAACTCGTTTTGTAGAATAGTAAGTTCCAATTTGGAGCCCAACTTTATAGATTCTAAGCTTTATATTATTTTTCTCCTACATTAATTTTTGACCACACAATTTTGGGTACCGGAGCTCACTTTATCATTTTCTACTATTCTCATACAAACCCAACCCATTCTATATTTACCTTTTTTTTAAAATTTTGGGCTCCAAATTGCATTGGAGAATCCCAACTACTAATGATGCTCTTAGGCCATCAATCCCTTCGAATCAAGAGAAAAACTTACTCCTTAGGCCATCTCCAATGGGAATTCCTATCTTGCCTATTTCTATGTAAGAAATATTTTTTAGAATAAAATTTCTCCAACCATAATTTATATCTCAATTTTCATTCATGTGACGGTGATGTAGGATAGAAAATTTCTATACAAGAATTTCTACCTACAGAATCCCGCATAGAAACTCTCTCTCTCTCTCTCTCTCTCTCAGATAACAATTAATACTGAGTCCTACATCATTAAATTCATCATTTTGTTCTGTCGCATAGGATAGTAATGGAGAACCATTGAAGTGCGTTTTTCATGTAAAATTTCTTTGTAGAAACTCTACCGACTAGAATAGAAATTTTCTTAAAGTACAGTGACAAGTATGGTATAAACCCAAATTTGGAAATTCTCAACGGATACCATCTCCAATGAGGTTCTATCTCCCCAATTTCTATGGTAAAATCATCTTTAGAAAAAAAAAAGCTAACGAAAATTTCTATCGTATGTGACGATGAGGTAGAGTGAAAATTTTATGAAAGATTCTACATGTAAAAACGCTCATAGAAATTCTCATCTCTTATAGTAATTAATATTGGGTCCTACATCACTAATCATTAAATCAATTATTATTTTTGTCAAGTATGATAGGAATGGAGAATCATTGGAGAGTATTTGTGTTTGTAATTTTTATATAGAAACTCTACCAAAGAGGATAGAAAATTTCATAATGTACAATGACAAGTAGGATAGAGACTTAGTTTTAGAAATTTCCATACCAAGTAATTTATATTCATATTCATTATTTTATCAACAGTTAACTTGGATGCAGAACTGCCATCTCATTTTCTAAATGAACTTGGATACAAAACTACTACGTACAATGAGACACGACTAATTTATTCATATTCATTATTTTATCAATAGTTAACTTGGATGCAGAACTTGTCAAAGAAATGTTCCATTTGTCCTAGTCATTAGGAATAATGGAGCATGCATGTAGCAGATTAGCTCCAGTATTTTAGGAACTGTTTAGTGAGTTTACTAAGGCAGTTCTGTTGTGTCTTTGTCCTGGTTTTGTGGTTCAGTTTTTTTTGTTTCATGCTATATGTTTGTTTAGTTGTTTGATTGCCTATTGTAACACCCATATTCTGAATACGTATTTTGTCAAGCTTGCATGTATTTTAGACCTGTATTTATTTTTTCGGATTTTGGCGTGTACTTGTGATTGGCTTGACTTGCAGATTTTGGTTCTCGTAATTGGGTTTTACCTGGCTTGGTTTATTTTTTGGAGGAGAATTGGTTTGATTTGGTTTGGTTTGGTTTAACATGCATTGGAGCACTTTAACCTACACTCCACCCTCAACACAACACAACTCACCCTCATTAAAACTCCACCTACCTTTCTCTCTCCTCTTTATTCTCTTATTTATTTCTCTATCTTCTTCTTCTTCCTTCCTCTACACAACTCACCTCCACCCATAGGCAAGTGCACCTTGCCACCACATGAGAACCACATTTTACTTGTTCATTAGCTGATTAGGCCATGGTGATCAACATTAGAACTTGACATTTTGTGATTTGGAGTCTCCTTTGTTCTAGATCTAAATTTTCTCTATTTTTGGATTTACATGGTTTTGATCTATTTTGGTTGGATTTTTGTGGGTTTTGATGCTTCCATGTGGAAGAGAATTTAATTTTACTCAAGTTAGAACTTTGAAAATCCAGATTTGGCTTTGATTTGACAAAGATATGAAAATTTGAATTCTTGGTGTTCTTGGTGTTCTTCTCAGCCTGGAGTAGCAGCCTGCAGCCTGCGCTCTTTAGCGCAGTGCTGGACTGCGCACCCCCTCTCGGCCTGCGCTCTTTAGCGCAGTGCCGACCGCGCAGCTTGCCCTTTGGTGAACTGCGCTCAGCCCCATGCGCCAACCCTTCATGCGCACTCCACCTCTGCGCAGTTCACTCATGCGCAGTCTGCTCATGCGCAATCCACCTCTGCGCAGTCCACTCCTGCGTAGTCTGCTCCTGCGCAATCTGACTCCTGCGCACTTGACCCATGCGCCATCTGCCCCTGCGCCCTGTGCCCCTGCGTACTTGGCACCCTGCGTAGCTGACACCTGCGCAATCCAACCCCTGACCCCTTGCGCAAACCATTGGCTCTTGGAGTTTTGGTTTTATTTCTTTAAGCTTGGCTCTTCTATAGCCCTGTATATTGATATTTTATTAGATATTTTACGCCCATTTTATATCCTTACGCCTTTTGTCATGAACTTGATTTTACTTGATATGTTTGGAATGACTATTGTACATGGCATGGTATGACAAGGAACTAGCATAACATGACAGTGACCCATAGTGGTGCACTCCTGACATGACCAACCTGACATGATAGTGGCCCATCGTGGCGCACTCCTGACAAGTACCCTGACATGATTCATCTGGATGCTGTTGCGACGGCTAACTTGACTCGTATAATCAACTTGATATCGTGGGTGTTCCTGCTTGCTTGTTTGTGCAATCCACTTGCCTTGTCTTGCATCATGTCTAGGACGTGACTTCCTGGTTCCCACGGTCAGGAATTCATACTGAACATGGATTAGGCTAATGACTAGATCTAACTATAGTTCATGGAGAATTTCCAGTCATAGACAATCTTGTTATCTGGACGCTCTTAATTGGACTTGTAGCTTGCCGATGAGTAGAGCATATTTCCAGCATACTGTCATGTGTTGCACCCTCTAAGTCACCTAAGGGTATATCGTCTCCTGGGCGATGTACCCAACCATACTCTCAACCCGCAGAAGGATAACTAGATGGTCTGCAGGACTTGGGACTGGGAATTTCTCACTTGCATCTTGTTAGTAATTAAGGCTTGTGATAACTCTAGTTAGTTAAAGTAGTAAGCCATAGAATTTGCTTGGCCGCTTGTGAATGGATGGAGTCCAGCCCTGTCTAAGTCTTGTCTAGTCCCTGTACCTGGCTATTCTTGTACATGCTTGTTTTACTTATCTCTAACAATAAATGGGTGGAGACAGAGTGCTATTCAGGCGAAGGGTTACAACCTCGGTCCTTGTTTGGTTTAAGGGTTGTAACCTGGCTCCCGGAATGATCCCACGTCACTAGTCGTTTATTGTCCTGTTGCACTCTTTATTACTTATACTTTTTTTCCATTTCTTTTCTTATGTTCTGATATGCTGGCTTTTGTTCTTATTTCGTGGCCTCCTTTGTGGCACTTGCTCTTTCTGGGGTTTGACCCAGCTGGTTTTGTGTGGCCAGATTTCGGAGCAGCTCCCGAGGATCTTTCGAACCTCCAGCCCGATGGTGGCGACTAGAAGGAACCCGGGCTACGAGTGGGTTTTCTATTTTGTTTCGCTCACTCTATTGTAAAATTATTCTTTTGAGGCGTTTAGCCAACGAGCACCTGTTAGCTCGATGCACTTTTACTTACTGTCTGCCTACGGGCTGTAAACATGATTAACAAATCCTAGGGTTGATCATGTATGACTTAACTCTTGCTAGTCCTAGCATTTTGTACGACTAGCTTCATGATCAGCTGATATGTAATATTTGGGACGCCTTTTATTGTATATTTGGTGGTCAAACATCTTGTAATTATATTATTTGCTTGAGATTGAGACAGTAGGCTTGACCTTAAGAGACTGTTGGCTTGTAGTAAACCCTCATATCTAGACAGCCGTGACCGTATAGTTGAGATGTATTCTATTTCAATATACGTAGCTGGCTATGTGCGTCCCCGCTCTCCAGTATTCTGGTTCTGGGGCGTGACATAGTTTAAGTGGTGGCCCATGCAGGTCTTGTCAATCAAGAAATGTGAGGGTTTACCGAATAGATGTCTCAATCAGTATTCTCCCTTGATCTCCGCCCGTATTTTCAATTCCCTGAAATTCTTGCCCTGATTACATGCTTGTATCGTTGATCTGTCCTGGTCCTTCCTTATTATTTTCCTGTGTCGTCTTCCTCCGCGGCATTGTACCTGACCCTGCCGATCAGCAAGGAGAAGCGCCTCCCATGGGCCAGCAGCAACCTGGAGATCAAGCCCAGCATTCCGGAGTCGCCTCCAGAGTGATACCTACTGGAGGAGAGTCACCAGTTCGGCCCGTCCAGCCCGTTGAGCCAGATGATGGTACCTTTGTAGGCCTCATCAGAACCTTGATAGCTTCTCAGGATCGTCGCGGAGACGCCTTGCACCAGACTGTGGCCGATGCTTTGACCAGAGGCGGTCATCCAGGGAACAGCGCGGCCAACAGCTTCAAGCGATTGAACCCTCCTTTCTTCGACGGCAGCGAGGATACGATTGTCGCGGATGCATGGCTTCAGGATACCGAGGTGATTCTGGAAGCAGCTAGGACACCCGAGAATGAGAAGGTGGCGGTGGTACGCCTGCAGTTGTTGGACTTGGCTCGCAGTTGGTGGGCTGCGCAAGCCATGGGATTAGTGGCACCCATTGCTTGGGCAGTGTTTAGAGAGAGATTCCAGACGAAGTATTTTGATGCTGTGGCTCGGTACGACCTGCAGACCAGATTTACCAACTTGAAGCAAGGAGGCAGAACAGTCGACGGTTATGCATCTGAGTTTTCTAGGCTCAGTAGGTTTGCCCCCACCTTGGTGGCGACCGAGTACGATCGAGCCCAGCGATTCCAGCAGGGGCTGCATTTGGAGATCTTGTTGGCGGTTGAGCAGTTCGAGCACCAGACGTTCGATGCAGTCTTGAGAGCAGCTAGGAGGCATGAGTACACCTCCCAGAGGATCGTGGATAGGACCGGAGGAAGGAAGCGGTCCCACAGTCAGATGCACCAATCATCAGCTCCAGCCCCGGCAGCTAGGGGATTGACCATTGGAACTCCGAGGCGGGCGGCCTCAGTGACGTCGGTTCAGCATTCGAACCCGACGTACCCGCAGCAGCAGAAGCAGAAGCAGACTTCCGCGATGGGATGTTCTCATTGCGGGAAGCCGGGCCATATGGTGGCAGATTGTCGTAGGGCGCAAGGATTGTGCCTAGCTTGTGGAGCGGCAGATCATAAGATAGGAGCCTGCCCGAATAGGGGTAGTTCATCCTCTTCCAACCTAACCAGTCCATCGGTTAGGGGACCAGCACCCATGCAGCAGCAGCAGTACCCAAGGCCATTATTGCCTCAGGCCCAGGTATTCCAGCAGCAGTATACCCAGGCTCCAGTGCAGAGTAGGCAGAGAGGTTTCCAGCAGAGGGGACCCGTAGCTAGAGGTCAGGCCATGATGATGGCTATGGAAGAAGAAGTTGCACCAGGTGAGGTAGTGGCAGGTACTATTCTCGTCAACTCCTTTCCAGCTTTAGTATTATTTGATTCTGGTGCATCGCATTCATTCATGTCTGCACGATTCGCGACACGGATAGGATTGGAGCGCGAGTCATTATCAGTGAGGCTCAATATACTTACTGGTAATGGCCTTGTAGGAGTAGATCGAGTGTTTTCCTCGTGTCGGATCGTAGTTAGCGGTAGGGAGTTCTCCGCTAGATTCATAGAGTTTCCTATGGCAGACTATGATGTAGTCCTAGGCATGGATTGGTTGAGGAACCAGTATGCTAGGATAGACTGCCATATTGGCAGAGTTGTCTTTAGTATCCCCGGTGAGCCAGAGTTTTTGTTTTCCAGAGGCGCAGTGGAGCCATCTTCCCCAGCATTGCGGATGGCAGTAGCAGCAGTGCAGTTGCCCCGGATAGTTAAAGAGTTTCCAGATGTCTTTCCAGAGGAGCTTCCAGGGATGCCGCTAGAGCGGGAGATTGAGTTCACTATAGACTTGATTCCCGGGACAGCACCAGTATCAGAGCGAGTCTACAGGATGGCGCCTTCAGAGTTAGAAATTTTGTACAAGATGATTGAAGAACTGAGGACCAAGGGATTCATCCGTGCAAGTGGATCGCCTTGGGGATCCCCGATGCTTCTTGTAAAAAAGAAGGATGGTACGTCCAGGCTATGTGTTGATTATCGTACCCTGAATTCGGTAACAATCAAGAACAGATACCCTCTTCCGAGGATAGATGACTTGTTTGATCAGCTCAGAGGGGCTTCAGTGTTCTCGAAGATCGACTTGCGGTCGAAATACCACCAGATCAGAGTCAGAGAGCAAGAAATCCCGAAGATAGCATTCAGATCGAGGTATGGACATTGGGAATTCCTTGTTATGCCCTTTGGAGCGACCAATGCGCCGGCCGTATTCATGGACCTCATGAATCGCATATTCATGCCTTACTTGGATCAATTTGTGATCATGTTCCTAGATGACATCCTGGTTTACAGCAAGAGCGAAGCAGAGCATGAGCAACATCTCAGAATCGTCCTTCAGACGCTTAGGGAGCACCAGTTGTACGCCAAGTTCAGTAAATGCGAGTTCTGGCTCGATCGTATTTCGTACTTGGGTCACATCATTACTCGAGGAGGAGTGGAAGTGGATCCCCAAAAGATTATAGCTATCAAAACTTGGCCAGCACCTAGTTCAGTGGCAGAGGTTCGCAGCTTCCTTGGATTGGCCGGCTACTACCGGCGGTTCGTTTCAGATTTCGCAAGGATTTCAGCGCCGATGACCCAGTTGACTCGTAAGGATGTGCCGTTTGTTTGGACAGCAGAGTGTCAGGAATCATTCGAGAAGTTGAAGCGAGGTTTGATAACGGCTTCCATTCTCACACTTCCAGATGGGACCGGAGGATTCGCAGTTTATTGCGACGTTTCAGGCAGAGGATTGGGGTGTGTCTTGATGCAGCATGGGAAGGTAATATCTTATGCGTCACGTCAACTACGTGATCATGAGAAGAATTACCCGACCCACGACTTGGAATTGGCGGCGGTAGTGTTTGCTTTGAAGTTGTGGAGACACTACTTGTACGGAGATAGAGTGGAGATATTTACTGATCATAAGAGCCTGAAGTATGTTTTCACCCAGAAGGACCTTAATATGCGACAGAGAAGATGGCTCGAGCTACTAGTGGACTACGATGTGGATTTGCAGTATCACCCAGGGAAGGCCAACGTCGTGGCAGATGCATTGAGCAGGAGAGTCGGAGTTTATTTCCTGACGGCGCAACCAGAATTATTGGCAGATCTTCAGAAGATGGGAATTGAATGGTTCTTCCAACCAGCGTGGCATTGATGGCCAGCCTACAGATTCAGTCCAGCATAGTTGAAAGGATCCGGACGGCGCAATCTACAGATTCCAAGCTTCAGCGGCTCAGAGCAGAGTATGAGGCAGGAAGAAGGCCAGAATTATGCATTCATGAAGATGGTACACTTCGACACAGCTCTCGTCTTTGTGTACCCAGTGGAGATATCAGACAGGAAGTCATGACAGAAGCTCACAGTTCGCAGTATTCTATTCATCCCGATGGCACGAAGATGTACCGTGATATCCGTCAGCACTTCTGGTGGAATGGCATGAAGAGGGAGATAGCCCGGTTTGTCTCTCGATGTTTGGTTTGCCAGCAGGTTAAAGCTGAACATCAGAGGCCCGCTGGACTTCTTCAGCCCTTGCCGATTCTAGAATGGAAGTGGAAGCATGTGACCATAGATTTTGTGAGTGGATTGCCTAGATCCCCAGCTGGTCGAGATGCTATTTGGATTATAGTTGACCGGCTCACGAAGGTGGCACACTTTCTCCCATTTAGAGTTGGGCAGTCAACGGCTCAGTTGGCAGAGATATACCTCAGGCAGATTGTCAGGCTTCACGGTGTGCCCGTCAGTATCACCTCGGACCGAGATTCAAGGTTTACATCACACTTTTGGCATAGCTTACAAGAGAATTTGGGAACTCGTCTCCAGTTCATTTCAGCTTATCATCCGCAGACAGATGGCTAGTCAGAGCGCACAATCCAGACTCTTGAAGACATGCTGAGATCTTGTACGCTCGACTTCGGTGGTTCATGGGAAGATCACATGCATCTTGTGGAATTCTCGTAAAACAATAGTTTCCAGGCCAGTATCCAGATGGCTCCGTTCGAGGCTCTGTATGGTAGGAAGTGCAGATCCCCGCTAGCATGGGATGATGTTGGAGAGAGGCAGATGCTTGGTCCAGAGATGATTGCCCAGACAGTTGAAGTGGTCAGAAGGATCAGAGATCGTCTTCGAGTTGCCCAAGATCGCCAGCGGCATTGGGCCGATGCTCATCGACGTCCCTTAGAGTTTGCTATCGGCGACCATGTATTCCTTAGGATCTCGCCTAACCATGACGTCATTCGTTTTGGCGTGCGGGGAAAGCTTAGTCCTAGGTATATAGGGACGTTCGATATCCTGGAGCGAGTAGGAGATGTATCCTATCGTCTTGCTCTTCCGCCGTCGCTAAGTGAGGTGCATGATGTATTCCATGTGTCCCAATTATGACGGTACATCCCAGACCCAAGTCATATCCTAGACCATTCGAAATTGGTTGTTGGTACCAACCTTTCGTATGAGGAGAAGCCCATGTCTATATTGGACCGGAGAGAGAAGATACTCAAGAACAAGACTATTAACTTAGTCCGTATTGCTTGGGGTCATCACTCTCTCGGTGAGTCAATGTGGGAGCGTGAGGATGACATCCGATCGCGATATCCCTACCTGTTTGACTCGTAAGGTATAATGTCTTCCTTATGCCTTATGCCTTCTATTCCTTGCTTGCATGTATGATTGTCTGATTGCTTGCCTGGTTATAGCTTGCCTGTGATTAATATAGCTTGTCCTTGTCTCTCTAGCCTCTTAATTAAATTCCGAGGACGGAATTCTTTTAAGGTGGGTAGAGTTGTAACACTCATATTCTGAATACGTATTTTGTCAAGCTTGCATGTATTTTAGACCTGTATTTATTTTCTCGGATTTTGGCGTGTACTTGTGATTGGCTTGACTTGCAGATTTTGGTTCTCGTAATTGGGTTTTACCTGGCTTGGTTTATTTTGTGGAGGAGAATTGGTTTGATTTGGTTTGGTTTGGTTTTACATGGATTGGAGCACTTTAACCTACACTCCACCCTCAACACAACACAACTCACCCTCATTAAAACTCCACCTACCTTTCTCTCTCCTCTTTATTCTCTCATTTATTTCTCCATCTTCTTCTTCTTCCTTCCTCTACACAACTCACCTCCACCCATAGGCAAGTGCACCTTGCCACCACATGAGAACCACATTTTATTTGTTCATTAGCTAGATTAGGCCATGGTGATCAACATTAGAACTTGATATTTTGTGATTTGGAGTCTCCTTTGTTCTAGATCTAAGTTTTCTCTATTTTCGAATTTACATGGTTTTGATCTATTTTGGTTGGATTTTTGTGGGTTTTGATGCTTCCATGTGGAAGAGAATTCAATTTTACTCAAGTTAGAACTTTGAAAATCCAGATTTGGCTTTGATTTGACAAAGATATAAAAATTTGAATTCTTGGTGTTCTTGGTGTTCTTCTCAGCCTGGAGTAGCAGCCTGCAGCCTGCGCTCTTTAGCGCAGTGCTGGACTGCGCACCCCCTCTCGGCCTGTGCTCTTTAGCGCAGTGCCGACCGCGCAGCTTGCCCTATGGTGAACTGCGCTCAGCCCCATGCGCCAACCCTTCCTGCGCACTCCACCTCTGTGCAGTTCACTCATGCGCAGTCTGCTCATGCGCAATCTACCTCTGCGCAGTCCACTCCTGCGCAATCTGACTCCTGCGCACTTGACCCATGCGCCATCTGCCCCTGCGCTCTGTGCCCCTGCGTACTTGGCACCCTGCGCAGCTGACACCTGCATAATCCAACCCCTGACCCCTTGTGCAAACCATTGGCTCTTGGAGTTAGGGTTTTATTTCTTTAAGCTTGGCTCTTCTATAGCCCTGTATATTGATATTTTATTAGATATTTTACGTCCATTTTATATCCTTACGCCTTTTGTCATGAACTTGATTTTACTTGATATGTTTGGAATGACTATTGTACATGGCATGGTATGACAAGGAACTAGCATAACACGACAGTAACCCGTAGTGGTGCACTCCTGACATGACCAACCTGACATGATAGTGGCCCGTCGTGGCGCACTCCTGACAAGTACCCTGACATGATTCATCTTGATGCTGTTGCGACGGCTAACTTGACTCGTATAATCAACTTGATATCGTGGGTGTTCCTGCTTGCTTGCTTGTGCAATCCACTTGTCTTGTCTTGCATCATGTCTAGGACGTGACTTCCTGGTTCCCACGGTCAGGGATTCATACTGAACATGGATTAGGCTAATGACTAGATCTAACTATAGTTCATGGAGAATTTCCAGTCACGGGCAATCTTGTTATCTAGGCGCTCTTAATTGGACTTGTAGCTTGCCGACGAGTAGAGCACATTTCCAGCACACTGTCATGTGTTGCACCCTCTAAGTCACCTAAGGGTATATCGTCTCCTGGGCGATGTACCCAACCATACTCTCAACCCGCGGAAGGATAACTAGATGGTCTGCAGGGCTTGGGACTGGAAATTTCTCACTTGCATCTTGTTAGTAATTAAGGCTTGTGATAACCCTAGTTAGTTAAAGTAGTAAGCCATAGAATTTGCTTGGCCGCTTGTGAATGGATGGAGTCCAGCCCTGTCTAAGTCTTGTCTAGTCCCTGTACCTGGCTATTCTTGTACATGCTTGTTTTACTTATCTCTAACAATAAATGGGTGGAGACAGAGTGCTATTCAGGCGAAGGGTTACAACTTCGGTCCTTGTTTGGTTTAAGGGTTGTAACCTGGCTCCCGGAATGGTCCCACGTCACTAGTCGTTTATTGTCCTGTTGCACTCTTTATTACTTGTACTTTTTTTTCCATTTCTTTTCTTATGTTCTGATATGCTGGCTTTTGTTCTTATTTCGTGGCCTCCTTTGTGGCACTTGCTCTTTCTGGGGTTTGACCCAGCTGGTTTTGTGTGGCCAGATTTCGGAGCAGCTTTCGAGGATCTTCCGAACCTCCAGCCCGATGGTGGCGACTAGAAGGAACCCGGGCTACGAGTGGGTTTTCTATTTTGTTTCGCTCACTCTATTGTAAAATTATTCTTTTGAGGCGTTTAGCCAACGAGCACCTGTTTGCTCGATGCACTTTTACTTACTGTCTGCCTACGGGCTGTAAACATGATTAACAAATCCTAGGGTTGATCATGTATGACTTAACTCTTGCTAGTCCTAGCATTTTGTACGACTAGCTTCATGATCAGCTGATATGTAATATTTGGGATGCCTTTTATTGTATATTTGGTGGTCAAACATCTTGTAATTATATTATTTGCTTGAGATTGAGACAGTAGGCTTGACCTTAAGAGACTGTTGGCTTGTAGTAAACTCTCATATCTAGACAGCCGTGACCGTATAGTTGAGATGTATTCTATTTCAATATACGTAGCTGGCTATGTGCGCCCCCGCTCTCCAGTATTCTGGTTCTGGGGCGTGACACCTATAAAAGGGCAGTATCTATTTGTCAATAACACACAGTTTTCATCCAATTCATATCTTCTCTCCTATCAGTGGTATCAGAGCCAGTTTTGGTGACTTGCAGCAGCAAGGATTATAGCGACGAAGAGCAACTACGTGCAGCCTTCAATACCTCGCTTCGATGGTCACTACGACCATTGGAGCATGTTGATGGAGAATTTCTTGAGGTCCAAGGAGTATTGGGGCCTCATTGAAACAGGTGTTACTGAACCTGTTGATGGAGAGGCGTTGACGGGAGCACAAAGAAAGACGTTGGATGAGCTGAAGCTAAAGGACCTTAAAGCAAAGAACTATCTCTTCCAAGCGATTGATCGTCCCATCTTGGAAACAATTCTTAGCAAAGAAACTTTCAAGGATATTTGGGATTCCATAAAGAAGAAGTATCAGGGATCTGCAAAAGTGAAACATGCACAGCTTCAAGCCTTGAGAAGAGATGGCTCTACAAATGAAGGATGACGAATCTGTCACCAGCTACTGTGCAAGGACTATGGAGATATGAAATAAAATGTGATTTCATGGCGAGAAGATGCAAGATGTCTCCATTGTGGAGAAGATCTTGCGTACCCTAACACCAAAGTGGGATTATGTTGCTTATTCAATTGAAGAATCGAATGACATAGATGCACTTTCTGTTGATGAACTGCAAGACTCCTTGCTGGTCCATGAACAGAAGATGAACCGAAGTTCAACTACAGAGGAGCAAGCTTTGAAGGCGTCTACCTTTACTCATTTCTCAAACTCTAGAGGAAGGGGTAGGGGTAGAGGAAGGGGAGGTCCAAGCACTATTATTGGCGACAGACATTTCAAAGCCAATGATGATCAATTCCAAGGCAAAAGTAGAGGATGAGATCAGCATCTTCACAAATCCAAGGTAGAGTGCTTTAGATGTCATAAATTTGGACATTATCGTTCTCAATGTTATGCTAGGCTGCCTAATGATAAAGGAAAGGAAGAACAATCAAATTTTGTCGAAAAGAAGGAAGTGGAGACTTTGTTGATGGCTCTGCAAGCAAATCAGGAACCTGAGCATGATGTTTGGTATGTGGATATGGGCTGTAGTAACCACATGTGTGGAAGTAAGTCTTCTTTTTCTTATCTAAATGAAGGCTTTCAATCTACTGTAAGTTTTGGTGATTGCTCCGCTGTAAAGGTAATAGGAAAGGGTAATATTGACATAAGAACCAAGAATGGTTTTGTAGAAACAATTTCTAATGTTCTTTATGTTCCTGACTTGAAAAGCAATTTGTTGAGTGCTGGGCAATTGCAGGAAAAGGGTTATGTAATTACTATTCAGAAGGGTGTGTGTGAGATTTATGATCCTGCCAGAGGTGCTATTGTTGTGGTACAAATGAGTTCAAATAGATTGTTTCCTTTGAAGATTGAAGGTGTGCAATCTTGTTTGGTGGCTAAAGTAGAAGATCCTTCTTGGTTGTGGCACTTTCGATATGGCCATTTGAGCTTTGGTGGATTGAAGACCCTCCAACATAAGAGTATGGTGACAGGTCTTCCTCAAATTGGTAATCCTTCCCAAGTTTGTGAAGAATATGTTGTTGGCAAACAACATCGTTCTCAATTCCCCCAAGGGAAGTCATGGCGAGCAAAAGGTGATTTGGAGTTAATTCATTCTGATATTTGTGGCCCGATAACGCCATCATCGAATGGAGGTAAAAGATACATAATTACTTTCATTGATGATTATACTCGAAAAACATAGGTTTATTTTTTGCAAAAAAAATAAGAAGCTTTTTATGCATTTACAAGTTTCAAGGCTAGTATGGAAAATGAAACAGGAAAGACCATTAAGACCCTCTGAACAGATCGAGGTGGGGAATATTGCTCAACCAAGTTTGAAGCTTTTTCTAAAGCTCATGGCATTTGAAGAGAACTGGCAATGGCTTATACACCACAACAAAATGGTATATCGGAGAGGAAGAACAGAACCATCCTCAATATGGTGAGAAGCTTGTTGGCAAAAGGGACAACTCCAAAGTCTTTTCTGGCCTGAAACAATAAATTGGAGTATTCATATCTTGAACAGAAGCCCTACATTTGCTGGTCAAAATATGACACCATAGGAGGCTTGGAGTGGAAGGAAACCAGCTGTAGATCATTTTAAAAAATTTGGTTGTATTGCTTATGCACATGTTCTGGATGAGAAAAGGAAGAAACGTGATGATAAGGAAGAAAAATGTGTCTTTCTTGGTGTAAGTGAAACATCCAAAGCATATAAACTCTTCAACCCACTCACAAAGAAAATTATGATTACCAGGGACGTCATTTTTGATGAGGAAAGCACTTGGTATTAGACTAGGCAGCAGCTTACTACAGTCCCTTTTAAAGGAGAAAGTGATGAAGAAAGGCAGCAGTCCCCACAACAAGTTCCAACAACCTCAGTCCATAAAGACTCACCAAATGAGGTTCCAACAGTCGTTGAAACCTTACCAATAACAACAGAAGTTACTAATGCAGTGGGTGAAATTACTGAGGGAACACCTGAATCACGTCTTCACCTTACTCGAAAGAGGCCCAGATGGATGACAGATTATGAGGTACCCGAATTTGATCCCTCTGAAGATCCATTACTCACTTTGCTCTTTTTGCAGATTGTGATCCTACAACTTTTGAAGATGCTATCAAAGATTCAAAATGGCAAAGGACGATGAATGATGAAATTGCCTCTATTGAAAAGAACAACACTTGGGATCTTACTGTAATGACCCGCTCCGCCCTAGCGGAACGCCGATTCAAACGACAAGTGCAACGACTCAAACGAGCCGTCGACCCGAAGAGTTGGCATCGACCTGAAGAAGAATCGATGCAAGGCTTACATTGGTCCGTCAAGATGAATCCAGACATAGACTTTCAAAGGCGTGCTCGGAGTATCGCTCGGCCGATATGAACATCGCTAAGGTGGGTGGCTCCGATGAACCCGTCTTTGCTTAGCCTAGACACATAACAATACGGACATTATTGCTAGAATTGCTAGGCGTCAATACCGCGCATGCTAATAAATGAACGACTCAACGCACCTAGCTAAGGGAATAATGCCATCTTGTATGCTTGTTTAGAACATGGAAAAGAACTCAGCAAATATAGAAACTCTCGTACCGTGCTCTACGCTCGTGCTAAGGCACAAGCTTACGTTCAAGTCGCTTACGCGTTCAACAATGAAACAATGAATGGTTTACAACAATGATACGGAAGACTATCGACATAATCGTTCCGAGTAGAGTATAGTAACATTGAAAGACTTCGGGACCGATGGGTCGCCAAGGCGACTCCCATACTGGGAGTTGCGTAATGTGTGAATTAAAGAATCAACGAATGAATGAATCAATGAACGAATGAATAAGTGAAAGAAAAGAAAGAATGGTTAGCGACAGGTGTGACGGACACGTGCAACGGGGCTCGCTACCCGCGCTGCACGGACGCCAACCTGGTCGATAACGCATTAAGGCTAAGGGTTAGCCTACGGCTCAGAGACAACCGTTAAGTTAAAAATACAAGTTAATACGAAATGGTCGTGGACAAACGGCACGGGCGAGGGGGGAATACCGTGGCCGTGAAGAAGAAGGGATTCCGCGACATGATCAAAGGGGGGATCTGCCGGCCTAGGCGGAATCAAATGGGCTTACGGGCAACCTAGGTGCGGGCTTGGCCACCACAGGAAACGTAAGTGCAGGGTATTTCAAAGAGACTATCAAGGTGTTCCAGCCGCACGCTATGATAGGTGAGAAATTACCAAGGGGGAAAGATGTCCAAAATGGCTTGTGATGCTAGCGACCGGTGCATATAGATTAAGTGAGCTATGCTGGTGGCAATCCACGTGCAAGTTCTTACATTGAAACAACTAGTCTAAGTTAACTAAATGAAGTGCCTTATGAATATGCTTGAAATGTAACACACCAAATGATAATAAAAAATTCATGCAAGTGAGTTAGATAACGTACCTACGACGTGCAGAACCCGAGGCAGGGACACGCACTTGACATTGAAAGTTCATATTGAATTGTTGACTAACTTGGTTTACTTTGGACAGGGAAGGCCAAACGGTAAGTATGGGTAAGTCGTGCATGTATTTCCATGTGACACTTGAATTTGGCAACACGGGGTAGGTTGTGAAATATGCCATAAAACTGATCCTAAGGCAAGATTAGAAAGACAATGAATGATAGACGGTGCACAAAAGTAAATAGAACGTGTTTGGTAATGATAGCATTGTGGACGAGCTAGCCTCCCCACCAGTGCATAACAATGTACTGATAACCCCACAATCTGCTTACAGGATGCAGGAGACGTCATCGGGTGCGGAGCTTCCCTCGAACGTGCTAAGGCGCGGAGCTATCTCTGGAGCCTTAGAGCGTTGCAAGGAGCTGATGTGCCATATACAGGACATAATGTATCGGAACATCGACGTGAATCATTCCATGTTGTAAGCCACTTGGCACGCCCTTTTATGTTTCAAAGAGAGAGCTTGAGAGACTTGTAAACTCGGCCTAGCGCTGCATGTAAACTTCTTGAATATCAATAAAGAGTTGAATTCGCTTTAATTTGTATTCATTTACTTTCTGCTGCAATGGGGACACTCTGTGCGACTCTGCGGCCTAGCTCAAATCGGCCATTTCTGGACTTAGCCTTATATGGGCGCAACCTAGGCCCGTGCGGCATCACGCCTTAGCGAGGATGATCGCTCCTACTGGAGCGGGGCGTGACAGATTGGTATCAAAGCACGGCTTTACGTCCTTGGACTTCATTTCGATTCTCTCAGTTTTGAAAGCTCGATTGGAAACAAAAGAAGTGTACGCTCTCTCTCGTTGTGCCTTGGAATGTTCCATACAATAAGTCTAATATTTTCAAAAGCTCGTACAAGTACTCGGTTGAACGGGATCGATAGGCGAAGGCCTTTGTGCCGAACCACGACGGACTTGAGTTGGAAGGAACCGATGCTAAGAGTTACAAACGCAAGACGTGCTTGAATAACCTTACGCTGACAATAGCGAACGAGTACGCGAGACCGAAGTATAGTTCTAACGGGATGGTTATGCATGCAGCCTTTGGCTAAGTTGTGCGGAGTATCGCACACCTAGACCTTCTGGTGCGAACGAGTTTGCGAGCGAGACCGACTATCGCTCGGACGAGAATAAGTGAGACTTAGAACGTATGTTGATAGAGACGCTATTTGACCAACGCTAAAGCGAGCACGAGAGATGGTTCTTAGACTTTGAGGAATGAACGAACGCACGATTGAACACATCGATTAGGAATCGAATGATCTTTTGAGGATTTATAGAATGACTTGACTCCGAGTGGTGTATGTGATAGCTTCGAGGAAGAATAAGAATGAGTGTCGATGACTAGTCGAGTGGCTCGAACCCTGAGTGGTGTATGGATGTTATAGAAATTGTTCGAGCGAGACTAAAGGATTTGCGGATAGACCGAGTATGTCGACAAGCGATGATATCGCACAAAGCCTTAGAACGAGTAACGCTTAGTTGGTTTTGACTTCGATAGTCTCAAATGAGATATCGTTCGGACGAATTAAGAATGCGTAGTGCGAATTACGAAACGAATGGAGGTCTTGGTCGAGGAAACATAGAAGATCGGGCCTACGATTTTGAATCTTGTCGAAGGAATTTAAACTTGAGTTAAGGTAAAATACCCATGGACGAGATCGAAGATAGCACGATCGAAAGATAGCGTGCATAGGAAACATTAGTTTGAAGATACGAGGATGACTAAGGATTCGGAATAGATGTTGCTCAATGAAGAGTTAGCACGAGACAATGTGAATTGAGGAATTAAGTTGCACGACTCGGAATTCGTTGCAAAAGGAAGATCGTCAGGTTATGTGCATCATCGATGGTATTAAGGTGTATCAAAGATCGATGTATGATAACTTGGGGGTACTCTGATTCGATAAATGATGACCGTGTTAGAAGTTATTGTTTTGAAGGATGCTATATTGGGGATTGGATAGAAATGAATGTTGGATGGAAGGGGAAGTGACTTGATTGTTCGGTGATAACCACAACGACAAAGATCTTGTCTTGCGCGAGTGCAACTCCAGCCTCGCACATGCGTCACGTCGAATTTGGGACGATCATTCCGCATGAGCGTTGGCATGGTGATTCATGTCCAGCAGGAATGGTCATACTCAAAATATCATGACATGGCAATTTTGATTGCTTCGACTTGTGGTTTGAAGCGAAGGTGAATTTGAGGATTGTTAGGACTTGCGATTGAAGAATAAGAAAACTTGAGGATTGAGTAAACCCAATCCGCGTATCGAAAATGAGCAAGTCTAGACGCAACGCAAGAGTTACGTCCCGATGAGGACGATTATTCTGCGGGAATGTTGACATTGTGATTCATGTCCGCCGTGGATACTCAGACATGCGTGAGATCGGGGAGCGACATATTGCAAGGCTAGACGACCTTGTGATCGACTACGTGAATTGGATAGGTGGATTGTATCAAACATACTTGAAGAGATAGACTACGATAATCGTTATTGCTGATGCACGATTTGATTGAGGACACCTATCGTAGGATGACTTTCCTAAACGAGCTAGGACTTGGAACGGAGAATGTGTTGATGCGAATAGGGTGAACGCTGCTTGATGTTTAGAAATTTGAGTGAAGCGAACTTGGATAGAAACTCACGTACGGACGAACAAAATGGTTTGACCATAGGACTTGGGGCGAGCGTCGTGCAATGACCTTGCACGATGAACCGTGAACTTGACTTGTAACTATGACCCTGTGAGATGACCTAGCGGATAGGCGGACGACCCTATGTCGAGTGATTGAACTTGTGCGATTGACCTTACAGTATCGCCTGGATGGACGATTGACTTAGGGCAACAAGACTTAGAGTAGGACGAAGAACTAGGAGTGTGCGTGAACGACAACAAGATTGGTCCCAAATGAAGGGAATGATAGGAATAAATGATGCGCAAGTAAAGTTGGGATAACGAATTGAATCGTTGATAGGAAGATATACTCGATGATGGTACAATACTTGGTCTTGAATCGGACGGAAATTACTTAGACTTGGTCGACCCCGCTAAGAAGAAATCATATTGATTTCATTGACAAGAGCGCTTGAGAAGTGAATCGAATAATCTCGAGGACCGAGATAAGCGATATTTGATACACACATGAGTTCGGTTTTAAATCGAAGTTAGCAAAACCATCGGCAAATCAAAACTATCACGACTAGCTTGTCCAACTTCGCTAGTCGCTAAGCTTGGTTGAAATGTACGTATTTGGGAGATGCCTTGAATGCGTGCACGATCCAAACTCAGCGATATGATGAACTCAAATGCAGCTGCAAGTGGGTGTTGAGATGCGTATGAACGAATGAGTGAGTTTGCCTCAGCTTACGTCTCTCGTATTTGATAAATTACAACGCACCTCGTGCGACCATTTCAGTCCCATGACACGTCGAAATAGTAACCAAATCAAAGAAACACTTGAATTGAATAAGTGCCATCAACTCTAAAATGAATGAAAAGTTATTCAATAAAATCGACCAAACGTATGCGACACGGAACTTGGAAAGGTAACGAGCATGGTTCGATGCCATCGAACGATAAAGCCATTCGATAAGGATTGTCTAAGAAACGTGACGACACGAGTCAAGGAACGGTAGGATGACCTGCACTCAGGAAGTCTCAAGGACGAGACTTATTTTGAGTGGTGTATTATGTAATGATCCGCTCCGCCCTAGCGGAATGCCGATTCAAACGGCAAGTGCAACGAATCAAACGAGCCGTTGACCCGAAGAGTTGGCATCGACCTGAAGAAGAATTGATGCGAGGCTTACATTGGCCCGTCAAGATGAATCCAGACTTAGACTTTCAAAGGCGCGCTCGGAGTATCGCTCGGCCGATGCGAACATCGCTAAGGTGGGTGGCTCCGATGAACCCATCTTTGCTTAGCCTAGACACATAATAATACGGACACTATTGCTAGAATTGCTAGGCGTCAACACCGCGCATGCTAATAAATGAATGACTCAACGCACCTAGCTAAGGGAATAATCCCATCTTGCATGCTTGTTTAGAACATGGAAAAGAACTCGGCAAATATAGAAACTCTCGTACCGCGTTCTACGCTCGTGCTAAGGCACAAGCTTACTTTCAAGTCGCTTACGCATTCAACAATGAAACAATGAATGGTTTACAACAATGAAACGGAAGACTATCGATATAGTCGTTCCGAGTAGAGTATAGCAACATTGAAAGACTTCGGGACCGATGGGTCGCCAAGGCGGCTCCCGTACTGGGAGTTGCGTAATGTGTGAAATAATGAATCAACGAATGAATGAATCAATGAACGAATGAATAAGTGAAAGAAAAGAAAGAATGGTTAGCGACAGGTGTGACGGGCACGTGCAACGGGGCTTGCTACCCGTGCTGCACGGACGCCAACCTGGTCGATAACGCATTAAGGCTAAGGGTTAGCCTACGTCTCAAAGACAGCCGTTAAGTTAAAAAGACAAGTTAATACAAAATGGTCGTGGACAAACAGCACGGGTGAGGGGGGAATACCGTGGCCGTAAAGAAGAAGGGATTCCGCGGCATGATCAAAGGGGGGATCTGCCGGCCTAGGCGGAATCAAAGGGGCTTACGGGCAACCTGGGTGTGGGCTTGGCCACCACATGAATCGTAAGTGCGGGGTATTTCAAAGAGACTATCAAGGTGTTCAAGCCGCACGCTATGATAGGTAAAAAATTACCAAGGGGAAAGATGTCTAAAATGGCTTGTGATGCCAGCGACCGGTGCATATAGATTAAGTAGGCTATGCTGGTGGCAATCCACGTGCAAGTCCTTGCATTGAAACAAGTAGTCTAAGTTAACTAAATGAAGTGCCTTATGAATATGCTTGAAATGTAACACACCAAATGATAATAAAAAATTCATGCAAATGAGTTAGATAACGTGCCTACGACGTGCAGAACCCGAGGCAGGGACACACACTTGACATTGAAAGTTCATATTGAATTATTGACTAACTTGGTTTACTTTGGACAGGGAAGGCCAGACGGTAAGTATGGGTAAGTCGTGCATGTATTTCCATGCGATACTTGAATTTGGCAACACAGGGTAGGTTATGAAATATGCCATGAAACTGATCCTAAGGCAAGATTAGAAAGACAATGAATGATAGACGGTGCACAAAAGTAAATAGAACGTGTTTGGTAATGATAGCATTGTGGGCGAGCTAGCCTCCCCACCAGTGCATAATAATGTACTGATAACCCCACAGTCTGCTTGCAGGATGCAGGAGATGTCATCGGGTGCGAAGCTTCCCTCGAACGTGCTAAGGCGCGGAGCTATCTCTGGAGCGTTGCAAGGAGCTGATGCGCCATATACAGGACATAATATATCGAAACATCGCCATGAATCATTCCATGTTGTAAGCCACTTGGCACTTCCTTTTATGTTTCAGAGAGAGAGCTTGAGAGACATGTAAACTCGGGCTAGCGCTGCATGTAAACTTCTTGAATATCAATAAAGAGTTGAATTCGCTTCAATTTGTATTCATTTACTTTCTGCTGCAATGGGGACACTCTGTGCGACTCTGCGGCCTAGCTCAAATCGGTCGTTTCTGGACTTGGCCTTGCACGGGCGCAACCTAGGCCCGTGCGGCATCACGCCTTAGCGAGGACGATCGCTTCTACGGGAGCGGGACGTGACACTTACTGATCTTCCAAAAGGTCAAAAATCCATTGGTGTTAAATGGGTTTATAAAACAAAGCTGAACAAAGATGGAGAAGTTGACAAGTACAAAGCTCGGCTTGTAGTTAATGGGTATAAGCAAGAGTTTGGTGTTGATTACAAAGAGGTGTTTGCTCCAATTGCAAGGCTTGATACTATTCGGTTGGTATTATCTATTGCTGCTCATAATTCGTGGCCTATCTATCAATTGGATGTGAAGTCATCATTCTTACACGGTGAGCTGCAGGAAGAAGTATACATTGATAAACCTCCTGGATATGTGAAAGAAGGTCGTGCAAGCAAGGTATACAAGCTAAACAAGGCATTATATGGACTAAAACAAGCACCTAGAGCTTGGTATAGTCGTATAGATGCTTACTTTGTTAAAGAAGGTTTTCTTAAATGTCCTTATGAGCACACACTCTATATCAAATTTGGAGCAGATAGAAAAATGCTTATAGTGTGCTTATATGTCGATGATCTTATTTATGTTGGTAATGATAGTGTCATGCTTGCTGCATTTAAGAAAGCTATGACAAATGAATTTGATATGATAGACTTAGGGTTCATGTATTATTTTCGTGGCATTGAAGTAATACAATCTCCTGCTGGTGTTTTTATTTCACAAAAAAATATGTCCTTAAGATTTTGGACAGATTTAGGATGAAGAATTGCAATCTAGTTTGTACTCCAACTGAATGTGGCTTAAAGCTGATGAAAGATGATGGTGGGAAGAAGATTAATCCTACTCTTCACAAACAGATAGTTGGAAGCCTGATGTATCTAACTTCAACAAGGCCTGACATCATGTGTGGTGTTAGCTTAATCAGCCACTATATGGAGAGTCCAACAGAAAACTATATCTTAGCAGCGAAAAGAATCTTTCGTTACTTGAAAGGTACATCTGACTTTGGTATCTTTTATAAAAAGGGAACAAAAGAAAATTTGTTTGGTTTTTCCAATAGTGACTACGATGGAGATATTGATGATAGAAAAAACACTTTTGGGTTTTCTTTTATGATGAGTTCTGGAGTTATATCTGTCACGCCCCGACCCGGAATCACCCGAATCATCGTCCTCGCAGGGGGCGTGATGCAGCACGAGCCTGGAGTTGCGCTCGTGCAAGACAAGATGACAAGTTCTATTTGAATTGATATTAGCAACGAAAGAAAAACAGAGTGTACGAAACAATTCTCCTTATTGATATTCGAACTAAGATTACAAAGGCTTTCGATAGCCCAATAATATATGCTAGATTGGCTACGACACTCAGGTTCTCTCTTGTCCATAAAGGATTTCACAGTTCCATACATCATGCCTTCTATATCTCGGCCGCATTAATCCTGTTGCAAGTCTGAGCATCAATGCTATCGCACACTTCAATACGCTTCGGCTTTCCAAGCCTCAACGCGTTCAAGCGAAGTTTTGCCGCGAGCAATCCATTCCCTTCACCCTGCATGAAAGCTGGCTGGGGATCAGTACGTTCATCCTCGCATGTACTGACGAAAAGACCAACTTTCTAAACCGACATTTTAGTATTTATGTTCAATCATGCAACTTAGCTTATGATCTTGCTATATTCTCCTTAGGGTCAATTTCATGGCATATTCGTGTCACGACCCGCACCCAGAGTAAGGGCACGAGAAGTGGGTACGTCCAGCTTACGCCGCAATATCGGCGGTAGAACGATGTCCTTGGTCACAACATCTAGCAATAACCATACATGTACAATGATATACACTCCAAAAGGAGAATAATATAAAGGTACAACTCAATCACAGCATCTAAGGTGGAATAAGAGAATAGATATAAAGATAAGATAAAGAGTAATCTCCAACCAGCTACAAATGAGAGTAAAATCTGAATATACAACATCTATCAAAATCCAGAAACTGAAAGTACATAAATAAGACAACAAAAGGCAAAACTAGTCTAGAAATCTAGTCTAGACAATAAGCAAGTCTCCAGCAACTGTAGGATCCTCCTGAGGGTCCAAGTGACCGATGTCATTTAAGCCCGTGCCATAATATGTAGGACAGAACTCATCCTCATCACCTGTAATATTTTCAACAGTCCAATTAGGACGGGAATGAGCACAATACATCTCACGCAGTTCATATCTTGACAGAAAATATAAAGCATGTGATAGGCTAAGATACATGAAACGTTATAAGAAATAAGCATGAAAAGAAGAAAGAAACTGATAAACAAACTATCTATATATGATAATAGAGAACTGTAAGTGACTATGTTATTTAGAGTACAAGATAGACATGTGAACGGCTTGATTTGCACATGATTACACTATAGAGTTTGTACATGATTACACTACTTTGGAATTGTTCACATGACTATTTCTACTCCCCTATGTCCTAATCAATACAAAAGGATCTAGACAGGTTATGTTATTGTACATGATACTTTATACATGAAGCTCATGAGATCATGAGAGTACATGAGAGCACATGAGTATACATGAATAATAAGAGTCCACAGAATATATGATATTCGTGAAAAGAACAAGACACGATGTATTCGATGCACTCGAAGGGGATAACATCTCATGTAAAGATCCATATAGTACTAATCTGTGATAATGTCGTGTCAGCATCAAGTATTAAACTATGACAAGAATATAATTCCTAACAAGTATGAAACGGTCAGAGAATATACTCGCCTGATATCTTGACTGTCTAATGAGAATATGAGTCTGAGATGGAGTATCTGAGTCCTATTTAGAGCAACATAGGTCACAACATGTCTAACATGAAATAAGAATAGTCTAAAATGCATTCTAAATGATTCTAGGTCCTTCTAAGTCAAAGTCAACCCTTGGTCAACTCTGGTCAAACCTGGTCAACCATAAGTCAACTAGTCTATCTACCAAATTTTAGGTCAAACACAACTTATCTAGTCATTCTAAGCTCATTTGAGTTGATTTGGATCAAGTTTGACTTAAAGTTGACTTTTGTCAACTTGGTCGGCTTGATAGCCAACTAGGCCAATTTAGGCTCATAGGGTCAATCCTAATCTGACTCATAAGCCTAGACTATATCCTATAGTAACAATCACATATATTTATACACATTTATATTCAAATATTTATAATAGGATATATATATATATATATATATATATATATATATATATATATATATATATATATATATATATATATATAATATATATATTTAAAAATATATATATATATATATTTAAAATATATATATAGTACAATGAAGAAGAGGCTTGTGTGTGTGTGTACTGTGTTGAAGGAAACCAATCCTGGAAACTGATACACACTCTAATCCCAATAATTATCAATATATATATACCAAACATGTACATATATATATATATATATATATATATATATATATATATATATATATATATATAAACCAAACCTGGAAACTGATACACACTCTAATCCCAATAATTATCAATATATATATACCAAACATGCACATACATACATACATACATATATATATATATATATATATATATATATATATATATATATATATATATATATATATATATATATATATATATATATATATGCGAACCTCCGAGCAGAGCACTGGTCCCCTTCACCCCCCAACACATAGAGATCTCCAACAAATTCGCCATTCTCGACTCAGAGGACCCGGAGTCCGGAAACCCTCCAGAAGGTTCCAGCACCCACGGGACTCCGTCCCCCTCCCCCATCTCCTCGCGCGCGGAGGATGCATCCGTCCCAGGCATAACAGACCACCAACTACTCACCTTCAGCCAGGGGGGTGACCCCACAGCCCATTCCCCCTCCCCTGTAACTCACCAATCCTCCAGCGCCATCCCAGTCGAGGACGCCCTCGCTATCCTCGGACCCGACCAAGTCAGGAGAGGTCTTCAGGTCCTAGCCGCAGGAGCTCCCCTCCAGCAGCTGTTGATCGAGAGTGCTCACGAATACCTAACTATCCCCCCCGGAGGACACGGCAATCGACTCAGCTGGCAATCAGATAGGCCCCTCCGACCTCGGAGAGACCCACAAGTCTCCGCCGCAGGATCCCACCTCGGACCCGGCTAACCACCATCGGAGCCAATCGGGCACCGACAAAAAAGTCACCATACTTACCAGATCCGCCGCAAGGCGGAACAAAAAACACCCCAACAATCCCCCAAATGCTTAACATCATATCTTGGAACGTTCGAGGTCTGGCTAACAAACCGACATTACGGAGAATTGCCAGTCTTCGGAAAATTCACAAGATCGACATCTTCATCATCATAGAACCTAAAATCCCCTCCAAACGTCTTAAATCTACCCAGTTGGCCCTGGGCCTCCCAACGGCTATTGCTGGCAGGCACGACATCTGGATTATCGGGTCGCAGGACGTTAAACTCGACATCATTCAGGACACCCAGCAAGCTCTCTCTTGCTGGATCGCCCACCCCACCCTTCCGGAGCGGGCTATCATTTCTGCGGTCCACGGTAGCTGTGTCATCGCAGAACGGAAAAACCTCTGGAAAGACCTTCTCGACACCTATCTCCACAACCCCAACATCCCCTGGCTTTGCATAGGGGTCAACGCCATCACCTGCAGAGAAGAAAAGATCGGAGGCCGTCCCCCGCCTCTTTCAGCCATGCAAGACTTCAACAATTTCATCTTCAACGCTCACCTCACTCCTCTCCAGTTCAAAGGTAGCAAATTTACTTGGTGTAACATGCAAGACGGAGACCGTCGCCAATACTCCCGATTAGACAGAGCCCTCACCAACGCCAGCTGGCACAGCATGAGGATCAGCTCCACCCTGTCCCACCTCAACTCCATCGAATCAGACCACGCCCCCATCCTGATAGAAATTAAAAAGAAATCCCAACCTTCCAAAAAGAACTTCCAATTCCTCGACTTTTGGACCGACCACCTGCAATTCCTGAGCATCGTGGCCGAAGCGTGGAACAGTCAAGACTCCCCTAATCCTCTTACGCGGGTCAGCAACAAGCTCAAAGCCACTAGAAAAGCCCTTTCTAATTGGAGCAAACAGGCTTTTGGGGACATTTTTCAAGCCATCCGTGTTGCTGAGGACGATGTTACCAGAGCAGAAGCCTTATTCCTTTCTGACCGTTCTCCGACGGCCAGGAGAGCCTTGAATCTCACCAAAGCCATGCTCAAATTCAGGCTCAAAGTTGAGACCGAGTTTTGGAAGCAGAAAGCCAGACTGAAGTGGGACGACGACGGGGACAAAAACTCCAAGTACTTCCACGCCTGCGTCAACGAAAAGAGAAATAAACTTTCCATACACCATATTGCGGATGAGCGAGGCATCACCAGATCTGACCAGAAAGGGATCCAAGAGGCGGCCACTGAATTCTACACCAAACTATTCTCTAAGGAGACGGTCCACAAAGACACTTCATTCCTTGAACAAATCTCCACCATCATCACCGAACCCGACAATGCCTTACTGGAACGCCCGCTATCCGAACAAGAAGTGAAAGAAGCGGTGTGGGCCTTTGTCACGCCCCAGAACCAGAATACTAGAGAGCGGGGGCAGACATAGCCAGCTATGTATATTGAAATAGAATACATCTCAACTATACGGTCACGGCTGTCTAGATATGAGGGTTTACTACAAGCCAGCAGTCTCTTAAGGTCAAGCCTATTGTCTCAATCTCAAGCAATTAACAGAGTTACAAGATATTAGAGCATCAAATATATATATAAGACGTCCCAAATATTACATATCGGATGATCATGAAGCTAGTCGTACAAAATGATAGGACTAGCAAGAGTTCGGTCATACATGATCAACCCTAGGATTTGTTAATCATGTTTACAGTCCGTAGGCAGACAGTAAGTAAATGTACATCGAGCTAACAGGTGCTCGTCGGCTAAACGCCTTAAAAGAATAAATTTACATATAAGTGGGTGAAACAAAAAGGGAAAACCCACTCGTAGCCCGGGTTCCGTCTAGTGTTCACCATTGGGCTGGAAGCTTGGTAGATCCTCGGGAGCTGCTCCGAAATCTGGCCACACAAAACCAGCTGGGTCAAACCCCAGAAAGAGCAAGTGCCACAAGGAGGCCACAAATAAGAACAAAGCCAGCACATCAGAACATAAAGAATAAAAGGAAAGTACAAGTAATAAAAGTACACAGAGCGATAAACGACTAGGGACGTGGAACCATTCCGGGAGCCAGGTTACAATCCTTAAACCAGACAAGGACCGGGGTTGTAACCCTTCGCCTGAATAGCTCATTGTCTCTACTCATTTATCGTTAAGATAAGGAAAACAAACATGCTCAGGAGTTCCAGGTACAGGGGCTAGACAAGACTTAGACAGAGCTGGACACCATTCATTCACAATCGGCCAAGCAAGTACTACGGCTTACTACTTTAACTAACTAGGGTTATCACAAGCCTAATTACTAACAAGATGCAAGTGAGAATTTCCAGTCCCAAGCCCTGCAGACTATCCAGTTATCCTTCCGCGGGTTGAGAGTTATAGGTGGGTACATTGCCCGGGAGACAAATGTACCCTTAGGTGACTTAGAGGGTGCAACACATGACAGTGTGCTGGAAATGTGCTCTACTCGTCGGTAAGCTACAAGTCCATTAAAGCGCCCAGATAACGAGATTGCCTGTGACTGGGAATTCTTCATATTCTAGTTTGATCTAATTATTAGCCTAATCCAATTTAGCGCGAGTCCCTGGCCGTGGTACCCAGGAAGTCACGTCCTAGACATGATGCAAGACAAGACAAGTGGATTGTACAAGCAACCAAGCAGGAACACCCACGGTGTCAAGTTGATTATACGCGTCAAGTTACAAGTTACAAGTCAAGTCAAGTCAGGTCAAGTACAGGTCAAGTCAAGTACATGTCAAGAGTGTACCGCCACGGGCCACTATCAAGTCAGGTTGGTCATGTCAGGAGTGCACCACTACGAGTCACTGTCGTGTTATGCTAGTTCCTTGTCATGCCATGCCATGTACAATAGTCATTCCAAACATATTAAGTAAAATCAGTTCATGACAAAAGGCGTAAGAATATAAAATGGGCGTAAAATATCTAAATAAATACCAATATATATAGGACTATAGAAGAGCCAAGCTTAAAGAAATAAACAATTCATCATAGACAAGTAGGTTGTGCAGGGTATGTACTGCGCATGGAAGAGCTGCGCAAGAGTTGCCTTGCGCAAGGGTTACCTTGCGCAAGGGTAGACTGCGCAGGGGGTCAAGAGGTACAGGGTTAAAGGGGCACAGGGGATGCCTTGCGCATCAATTGGATTGCGCAAGGGAGGATTGCGCAAGGGTAGACTGCGCAGAGTATGGACTGCGCAATGGTCGAGTGCGCAGGGGTTACTTTGCGCATGGCTGGCTTGCGCATGGCTAGCTTGCGCCAGCACAATCCAGCGCAGTGCAAAGCACTGGCTGAGCCTATGCGCAATCGGCCATGCGCTAAAGAGCACAGGCCGGGGTGCGCAAACGGTCAAGTGCTAAAGAGCACTGGCCGAGAGCCTTCACCAAGGCTGAGATGAACTCCTCAAGAATACCAAAAACTTCAAATCTTCATAACTTAGCCAAATCAAAACCAAATCTAGATTTTCAAAGTTCTAACTTGAGTAAAATCGAATTCTCTTCCACATGGAAGCATCAAAACATGCAAAAATTGAAGTTTAATGGATCAAAACCAAGGATTTTCGAAAATGGTTAAAACCTAGATCTAGAAGAATGAAAGCTCCAAATCACAAAATGTCAAGTTCTAAAGTTGTTCTCCATAGCCTAATCTAGTTAATGGACAAATAAAAAGTGGTGCTTATTTGATGGCAAGGTGCACTTGCCTATGGTGTGGTGTTGTGTGGAAGAAGGAAGAAGAAGAAGTTGTAAGAAATTAATGGAGTTATGGAGGAGAGAGAAAAAGTTGGTAGGTTTTAATGAGGGTGGTTGTGATGGAATGGAGGTGGAGAATAGGCTAAGGTGTTCCACTCATGATGAACCAAACCAAACCAAACCAACTCCACAAAATAAAACCAAGCCATGGTCCAAAACCCATTTACGAGAAACCAAAATCCGCAAGTCGAGAAAATAAAATACGTGCCAAAAATCAAATTACGAGTACAAATACGAAATACAGAAAATGGGGGTGACAGCCTTGAACGCGCATAGCGCACCGGGACCTGATGGCTTTTCTGGCACCTTCTTCCGCACTTGCTGGGATATCATCAAGCAGGACATCACCGAAGCGGCTACCGCCTTCCTTGAAGGTGCTCCCTTTCCCAAAGCTATATCCAGCGCCAACCTCATCCTCATTCCAAAAAAAGACAACCCCAATTCCTTCCGTGATTTTTGACCCATCAGTCTTTGCACATTCACCAACAAAATTATCTCCAAGATCATCGCAACTAGAATGACAGAGATCCTCCCCAAAATCATCTCGGAGGAGCAAAGCGAATTCGTTCGTGGTAGGAACATCCAAGACAACATCATGCTGGCCCAAGAACTAATCACCTGTATGAAATTTCCAGCTAGAGGGGGCAACATTGCAATCAAAATCGACATGGAAAAAGCTTACGACAGACTGGATTGGCAATTCATGATATGGGTCTTCAGAGCCTTCGGATTCTCCGAGAATTGGACCAACATCGTGTGGAGATCCATCAGCAACTCTTGGTTCTCCACAGTTATCAACGGTCAAGCCGACAGATTTTTTAAATCTAGCCGTGGAGTCAGACAGGGCGACCCTCTATCGTCCACGGTCTTCATCATTGTGGCCGACGCCCTCAGCAGGAACCTCAACAACATGGTCAACACCTCTAACTTCCAGCATTACCACACTGCCAGCGGTTGCCCCACCATCACCCACCTGGCCTTTGCCGACGATTTACTCATCTTCTCCTCCGGGGACATCGGATCGATGGAGGTGGTTCACAATACCCTGCAGCGGTACTCCAGATGCTCAGGCCAGAAGATCAACCTTTCCAAGAGCGTCATCTACGCCCACCACAGCATCAAAATCGAGAACGCGACCAGACTCACCAACCTAACTTCCATAGCAGTGGCCCATCCCCCTTTCAACTATCTCGGCTGTCCCCTGGTGTACGGGAGATCTAACGCCAGCATCTTCGAGAACTTGATCTCCAAAATCAGGAACAAAATCGAGGGATGGCATAACGCCACCCTATCCCCAGGAGGGAAAATTATCCTCATCAATCATGTTCTCAACTCCATTCCCATCCACACCCTCGCGGCCTGCTCCCCGCCCCAGAAGGTTATGGCGACGATTGAGAAGATCTTTTGCAACTTTTTCTGGGGACACAACAAGGGGCAAGACAAACATCACTGGGCCAGCTGGGACACTATGGCTATCCCCACCGAGATGGGCGGGCTAGGCTTCTCCAAACTGGACCACATCGTCAAAGCATTCTCGATGAAACTGTGGTAGAAATTACACACTAGCCAAAACCTGTGGACCAAGTTCATGAAGGCCAGGTACTTCAAACACAATCACCCAGCGACGGCCTCTGCCAACAGCAGATCTTCTACGGCTTGGCGTCGCATTCTTCGTGGACGTGAGCTGGCAGAGCCCGCGATTAGACTCCAACTGGGCTCAGGCGAGGCCAACCCCTTCCTGGAAAGGTGGACTGGCGACAACCTTATCCCGAACATCACCGATGTCCCCAGAAACAGCATGATCAAAGACCTTTGGAACCCCACCAATAACGTTTGGAATTGGGACAGGATCCGAGAGTGGTCAGGCTTCGATACAGTGGACAGCATTCGTCAGCATGGCCTGATCATTGGGCCCGACGCAGACAAGCTGAGGTGGTCTCCGGCCGCCTCTGGAGCCTTCTCCGTACGGTCGGCAAGAATCACGATCCAAGAGAACGGGCCAGACCTCTTCATTTCGCGTTATTGGCACTCTTGTATCCCTAAGAAATGGTCCTTCCTCTTGTGGAGAGTCATGAAAAATAAATTGCCTACCGACGACAACCTCACCTCTATCGGCTTCAGCCTGGCGTCAGCTTGTAATTGCTGCACTGAGCGCCAGACGGAATCTATTGACCACATCTTCCAGGAGGGGAGCCTCCCTGACCGAATATGGAGTACCCTCAACCGCCACTACAACACCTCTCCTGGTGACGGGCGCTTTATCGATCTCCTGGCCCACTGGGGTGCCCTCTTCCACGGCCACCAAATCGTTGCTACGGCAGCCACCTGGGCAATCTGGAAAAATCGCAACAAAGCGAGATACGAGGGTCTCCAATACTCCGCCAATCAGCTAATCCGGGAAATTCACAGGCAATGCCGTAAACGTAGTTGCTCCCACACATCGTCGGCATTCGGGCACCCGATCTTCCCTTAGTGTCGGCGGAAGCTTTCGTCCTATCCCCCTGCCATGTCTTTTGTGGCATACTATTTTCTCGTATACGTGTCTGGAGGCGGCTGCGACCGCCCTTTTCCCTCCGTCTTTTCCTTTTTGTGGTATACTTTTTCCTTGTATACGAGCTAGGCTTCCGTATTTTGAGCCTTGATCCATAAAAAGAGGGATTTTCTCAATATATATATATATATATATATATATATATATATATATATATATATATAAGGAAGGATAGGCATCCCCGCACTTTTTGCATCCCCAAGCATCCCCCATATTCACACCGTTGGATGGTGCTTTAAGTCATCTAATCTTAACTATTGATTTACCAACGGTTAAGATTAGATGACTTAAAGCACATCCAACGGTTGTTAACATGGGGATGCTTGGGGATGCAAAAAATGAGGGGATGCGGATCCTTCCTCTCTCTCTCTCTCTCTCTCTCTCTCTCTATATATATATATATATATATATATATATATATATATATATATATATATATATATATATATATATATATATATATATATATCAATGCATGTAATTAGGACTTTATATATAAGATATATATGAATAACCTAACCCATAAATCAGATTTCCAGGAATCTAGAAATCACCCAATAAATCTCAGAATTTGAGGCTGAACAAGCTTCACATAAACATATCATTTAACCATATATATATATATATATATATATATATATATATATATATATATATATATATATATATATATATATATATATATATATATATAAACATTTGATACAATACCACAATATATATTCAATATTAATATGGTAGAAAAACCCTTTTGCAACCCAAACATACATGTCAATATAAACCCAGTTATGTAACATATATCTCTGAAATATATACATGTTAATCATCATCAAACTAATCATGAATTTACCGTTTAAAACCATTAAAATTCTAAAATTCAATTTCAGTAAAAAATAGGAAATGTAAACATTCAATCTCACATTGACTTCGAAAACTCAAAATACATAACTAGACCATGTGTAAACTGGAGAATAGGAAGGAGTCCAAGTGTGTGTCATGCTCATATCAAATTCGTGTCAAAATTGTGTCCAGATTGTGTCCACGAATTGCGTATCAGCACTATGTATAATCGAAACCCAAAAACCTTAATTCACACATGAAAACCCAAATTAACATCAAAATAATGTGTGACAACAAGTCATACATATGTATTCGTGTCATAGAGGTCATCTCGTATCCATAAAACTGGACACTAGGTGTCCAAACATGTATTAAACACACAGAACACAAACTGCACAGCATTGTCTCACACGGCGAGTTCGTGAGCTCATGGACACGACACAGAGCTCGAGATGAGTCGAGCTCGTGCACAGTCCTAGAGGGTTTCTAGGGTTAGAGGGTTGACACCCTGAAACACGACCATGACTTGTCCTCGTGTCGCACGAGACGCGTATCAGACGCGACTGAACCGCACGCTCGTGTCTGTGCGAAATCAGTGCGGCTAGATTTACGAGTCCGACACGAAACGAGATGACATGGCACTTGGGGGATGACATGTCAGTCATGTCCCCAAGCCATACACCAAGTTTCACATGTCCAAGTGGCACAGACACTGCGCACTGCCACCCGATCAGCAGGGCACGCGCGCGAGGGCTCGTATGGCGTGTCTTGTCCAAATTGGGACACAAAAATGACACGACACGATGCACAGTGCCTGGGAAAGTGAAAACACACATGTAGGGCTATAATCCTATTCAAATGGATTTCAAAATTACGAACAAAAATTTCTTTGTGGCATTTCATCAAACACCAATAGAAGAACACTGATACGTGTCCGATACGGACACCAAATCAATACAATTTCCTATGAAACTCATCCTATAGCTAGGGGACACCTAGATGGATGCATCTACGAGAATAATTCATGAAATTATAGAGTTTTGGAGAGATTACCTATTGAGATGAATTCCTATAGAGAGCTCCAAATGTGTAGATCCTCCATGCGGCTCCAAAACTCCAATACACTTCAATTCTGAATTTCCTCACCATCAATAATTTATAAACCAAGATCAAAACCTAATGCAAAAGACTAGGGTTTAAAAGGAGAAGAAATGAGAAAAATAAAATGAATACTTACTTAGGTTTTGCCAGGAGAAGAAGGAAATAAAAGGAGAAGAATTCTCAATAGGAGATATTAAATAGACTCCCCCCTTGACCTAGCTTGGCCGACCATACCTAATGGGCTAGGGTTTCCTAATGGTTGGGCTTGGGCCTCTTTCTATGGTTAAAATAAAACATTAAATAAAAAGAAGTTTCTAACTAGCCCATAATCAACATGCTAATTAGCTCCTAACCTGAAACTAACTAGAGTAGGATTTCTAACCCTAACTAAACATATTACTAAGTCACTAATTCATGGTGAGTCACTAGGCTAGGTTTCACCAAGGCTACACTGTCACAGGCCAAAATCACAACACCAATAATATAATATATTAAAATAATCAAAAGAATTTATAATTACTAAAATACCCTTAAATAGAAAAATGGGTGTGATAATTCGAAAGCGGTAAAGCATGTTATCATGGCAAGCATGTTATTCGAATTAAATAGGCAAGCAGACAAGCAATCTCGTATTTGTTTCGTGGCACGACTTCTTACCAAGTCGACGCACTCGTCCTTGCACTGACACAAGGTGAATATGTCCCATTCCTTCCATGTCATGTTATAAGTGCTCTCTAAGCAGGATCTATGTATGCAGGACACATACGTGCCTACACTTTTAACCCATCGTTTTTTAACAATATGAAGGTCTTGGCGTATCCATGCCAAAATGGACTAAAGGCGTTTCTTTCTTTCTTTTCTCTCTTTCTTTCTTTCTTTCTTTCTTTCTTTCTTTTCTTTCTCGAATTGGGTAGCCCAGCGCCTCTCGTAGTGGGTTGTTATCCCAATTACGGAGATCTACCGATGCATACCATCATTTGCGGCTTTTTATATCTCGCTAAGCGGTCGCTAATCGTCTTACGGATGTGCGCTTATCAAAGATTATATCCCTCCTAGGTCGAACGGTCCCGGTGCCCCGGAGCAGCCCGTTCGGAGGGAGCATTCCCTACACGGAAGATTTTTACAATTATCTCAAGTTAATTCGACCATGCAACGCCCTATTATTCAAACAACCAAACATAGTTTTGAGTCCGAGACTCAGACTTTATCATCTCGTATTTCTTTCATTAACTTTCTATGTTCTTACATTTCATACTTCGTTTCAATGTTCAATGGCATCATGCCTCAACTCAATGTTCGTTAACCGAACGACCCGAAGGTCCCGAACACCTTTCGAGACATCTTGTCATATCCGACAGTTCCACCACATTCATGTCACAACTGTATTCTTTCGCAACGAAGCCATCTTTTATGATCTCGTGCACATAGGCACGTTTCGACACATTTATCATCTTTTTTTTCGCGTCGTACATTTGCTGCACGCATCGAAGCCGTATTTCCATGTTCTATGCCTTAGTGTTCAATGTTCGTGGCTTGCATGCTAGGGCGCTCGCCTATTGTCTTTCAATGTGCTAGCCTTTCTAACTCGTGCGCGAAGGCACGAAATGGTTCCTGCACTAAGGCACTCGCCGAATACAGTTATCCTATATTCTTGCGGCTTGCGCACTGAGGCGCTCGCCTTTGCAATATCCAATGTTCCATAGCGACTCGTGCATATAATGCACGTTTTATTTCAATTGTTCTAACTAGTGTTCGACACACACTACGATTTATCTTCCGATCGGACCACGCCTGTGGCGTCGATAGGTTAACTTAGCATACAATGATATATCTGACTTAGGCATGAAGGAGTAAAAAGAAGAGTCAATTCTCCCACCTTGAGTACGCCTTGTCGTTTTGTCGAGCCGATGCGGCTCGATTTCATAACTTCGTTGCACGACAAACTCTCCTGACTTAGCCATTCGAGCACTTCGTGCTTCATTGAATTATACGTTCGATTTGGTTTATCGTGCCAACGCTTCAGTCCGTCGCAAGACGACGATTGGTTTCGCGGACCCCTTTCTGAATAAGACAAAATGTCGACCTCTAATATTTCAGCGTAAACGTATAGCCTGCACATGAAACCAACTAAAATCAATACTTGCATCGATTTGGACTTGCGCCTTGGTCGATTCGATTTCTTAGAATCTTCGAGCCGTCTCAACGCACTTATCCTTCGGGGCAACGCAACGCCTCGCATCAATTCAACTCGATGCATTTCTTTTGGGACAATGCAACTCTTCGCATCGACTTAGTTCGATGCATTGCTCGGGACAACATAACTCTCGTATCGATTTGCAATCGATACATTTCATTCGGTCAACGCGACTCGTTGAGTCAGCATCTCAGCGTAATGCGCCGTGCGAAACGGGGCATTACAATATTATGGTCATCAAAGAAACAACAAATTGTGACCTTGTCAACTGCAGAAGCTGAATTTGTTGCAGCTGCTTCATCCTCGTGTCAAGCTATTTGGCGAAGGAGATTACTTGAAACTCTTCAATGTCCACAACAAGGACCAACAACAATCTATTGTGATAATATATCAGCAATCAAAATTTCAAAAAATCCAGTTTTGCATGGAAGGAGCAAGCATATAGATGTTAGATACCATTTCTTGCGTAATCTTTGCAATGATGGTATAATTGATTTGGTGTTCTACAAAAGCGAGAATCAAGTGGCTGATATAATGACTAAACCTCTCAAGCAAGCTGCATTTGTGAAGCTTAGAAGAATGCTTGGAGTTTGCTCTTCAAATGATGTTCAAGGGGACCAAAGCTTATCTATAAACTGATTTATCCAGATATCAGTTTAAGGGAGGGTGTTAAAGAAATGTTGCATTTGTCCTAGTCATTAGGAATAATGGAGCATGCATGTAGCAGATTAGCTCCAGTATTTTAGGAACTGTTTAGTGAGTTAAATAAGTCAGTTCTGTTGTGTCTTTGTCCTGGTTTTGTGGTTCAGTTTTTTTTGTTTCATTGTATATGTTTGTTTAGTTGTTTGATTGCCTATAAAAGGGCAGTATCTATTTGTCAATAACACACAGTTTTCATCCAATTCATATCTTCTCCTATCAGAACTGCCATCTCATTCTCTAATAAATGTACTTTCTCCATGTACAACTTCCTAAATATTGCACAGGAACTACTTGTGTCAAATGTTCTTACTTAGATTGAAATGAATAAGAAATAAATTGTCCCATAGTATAACATTTCTCAATGTCAAGATAATACTTATCAACCATCATATATAAATAGATAAATAAATAAATACAGGAACTTTTATCTCGACATATAACATTAAGATCTAAAACCATAATATTTACATCAATGAAAGAAAGAAAGAAAGAAAGAAAGAAAGAAACTGGACAAAGCCAATTCCTAAAAGAATTAGTCTATCCATCAGTGCACTATGTTCTCTCTTTAACATTACAATCATTGGATCCTTGACTACAATATTTACTGTGGCCATCAAAGGCTCCACCAAAAGTACCATCCCACCAATGGCTTGTACTGTGAATTTTGGATTGATCCTTGCAGATGACAGCTGGAACCGGGCCTGCCCCCACATCTTTATTATTCTACATCACCTTGCAATCAAAATGTTCCACTACGACTCGGATCAAAACATTATTGTTGCACAGGAAAGCAATAAATAAGATTGTACTGCTCTCAATATGACAATACCATACCTGGTATCCCCCCATGGCTGATTGATGACATATAATGTCCGTCCAGCTGCTAAAAGGCTGATTGCCTGCTGCCAAAGGACCACTTGACTAGCTTCAATGCCAGCCGGTCCCAGAACGCAAGACTTCTCTTCCAGTAAACAAGCAAATACTACACTGACTTGCACTGGTTGAAATTCAACTCCAACATCTTCCAGTTTTCCAACTCAATCTGAGACTCCAATGCCATTAATATCCTCCTCCTAACACCTGTTTCACCTGAGGGAAAGTATTAAGAAATGTGCTCCCACATCATCTAACTTACGACAATGTTTTATGAGCAGTAAGTCAGGTAAATACATGTACAAATGACAACGGCATCCGATATGCTGGTCCAGGCCATATTCAGTGAGAACTTCGTAGCCAATCATCTATTATTTCAAGGTTTCCAGGCTGCAACAGAACAGCCTCCCCCGAATTTACCCAATTTTCAACGAGTCTCCACCGAGCACGTCTCTGCCTTTGTCCAGAAACGCATAGTTGTACATATGATTGAACAAACCTTGACAAGACTTCTGTCACGGTCGATGTTTCTGTGGTTTTCCAGCAGAATGTCCATTCAGAAGAAAAAAAAACTGCCGATATCTTATGCTTCGTTCAACTTACCTCTGGATACGCATTTTTGATTGACCCGCTACAGCAGACATCTATGGACCTCCGGCACTATCCCCAGCCGCTTCCTCTTCTTCCGACTGCGTGTGGAGTTCTTCATAGGCCCTCAATGAATTTGCGATGAAATTTTCCATGGCTTCAAATACTTGTCTGAGGCCTAAATGGAGACTGCTTGCTTCAGCAGTCTGATTGGGAAGTCCATTCTCACCAGAAACTAGTACCAGCTTCTTGTTTAGCGCGTCGACTTCCTTGTGCATAATCTGTGCCTCCCTCTCCCGAGCCTTAACCCACCTATCCATATCTCTGTTTGGCCTCATCTGTTGGTGCCCAGCACTGTTCTGTTCCCAGAGGCGTCGTAAATTAGTTGCAAAAGCTTGCATAGCATCAATTACTTCCTTCTCCGATAGCCTATCCAAAGCTTGTGACCAGTAATTACAAATGACAAACACAGGTGGGGCACCTACTCTTCCAGGAGAATATGGTGGTATTCCATCAGCTGTTACTTCAGGCTCATAGTGAAGACATAGTATTAACCACCCATTCATAGCTTTGACATAGTTTTTCTGTGCATTGATCCACGCAGAGAAATTACCAATCCACCTCAGCAGCTCCAGTTCTAGTTGCATCATTGCCTCTAGGCATGTTTCGCCGAGTCTGCCACCAGAGGCAATAGAATCTAGACTTTTAGCTTCTGATATAGCTTCACACTGAATCCGATGGCATTCCAGCATACCTTTCCACATTCTCACCAACCTGCAAGACATGAGTGAAAGCACTATTTAACTTTGATTCGTTGACAATTAAAAGCCAAAACAACTCGCAACTACTTCAAGTTCTTAAACTAGGAGTTCCAGATTCAATTTCTGATAAATATTCAAATGAAATCCCCACGATGATTTGCCTACATCAGTTTAACATCTACAGAATCCATGGCAATAGAAACTGCTTTAGTTTTAATGCATCTTTCTTGGTTTTATAGAGACTCCATGTCAATGTGCAATCAACTTTTCACTTTTCTTAGAACGGTTATATAAGCAAGATGAGAATTTATTCAGAGGAAATGCAAGTATCATAGCCAAAACATTTTCATCAAGTACAATGTTCCTGAATTTGATAAATTCTTTCGAATCCAAGTTTGGAAAGAAATGCACCAGCCAACAAATTTGCTGAAGTGTAAAAAAGGAAAAAACAACAGTAGTAACTAAACAAGTTTCCTGACTATTTTCATGGAAATGACCGACTAAAGTGCATATAATCGTATAAGTTCACTAATAGTAACTAATACTCCCAGTAAAGTATTAACCTGTAGGTCCTCTCTTGGAAATCCAAGCAGTTTGTATGGAATATCCTGATTAATCATTCTAATGTTTTCTCTCAATTCCTAGCCTCAAAACCAAAACCAAAAAACATTTGCCATGTATGTCCAATATTATTTTCAACATAGGGTTCATGTGCCTAGTATCCAGTACTATTAAATAGAAGATTACTATTGATTGTATTTTAATATAATTCAATTGCTCCTTAATTTATCTTACTATATATGATATATTGAGCACATGGGGTCAGTCAGCTTCGAATGCGAAAGAAAATCACAGTTGAAAAGCCATTTCCCATCAAAAAAATTCAACGAAATTTAATAAATGATATAATGAACACAAATAATAAAAACTCTGTTCAATATGGGAAACGTTTTAACCTTCTCCCAAACTGAAATGAAAATGAACCGACAAAAGTACAGATGGATGAGTCGAAAATACAGATGGATAAAGCAAGTATAGAGTCTACAGATCTGTAGGGATGTCATAGTTGTAATCAGTACATGTTTTTCATCGTTGCAACTAAAATACAGATTGGACTAACTCTTCATATGCTTTTTAAGTACACTTCCAACAAATTTTATGATCTTGCAAACACGTCAACATTTTCTTTGGTACATGGAATGAACTAGAATGCAGAATCCTACTTGGTATGGAACAAGGTGTCATTTTCTTCTCTTTCTTTAACAGTTTGGATATTATCATAAAGGGCTCTCATCAAGGAGTAGTGCATTAATCCGTAATTTTCCAAGCTTGTGTCTTTATAAATGTCGAGATAGGGGTCATATAACAAGAAAGAAGTAGAAGGGAGCATATAACATAAATACATCATGAGAAAATATTTCTTTGTTCCTTCGTCATGATTCTCTAAGGCAAATGTTAAGAGCACTACATAAGTTACTGGGGGCAACACACTTTTGACCACTTTTGACAGTACTGTGCATATTCAGGACAGCCAAAATTTTTTGTAGTCCTTCCTAATTTAGGAACGTCAATATTTTGATAGTCCTGATTTTATATTGACTGCCAAAATTTTGGCACTCCTGGATATGCACAAGACTGCCAGAATTTTGACAGTCCTAAGACTTCCAAATGTGTATTGCCTCCTAGTAGTTCTTGTAGTGCTCTTAACATTTGCCTTCTCTAAACTAGCTTACTTTAGTTTGATCTTTTAGTTGCATAGGTCAACGATTTTGAAAGTAGCATGGCATATCATTGGGACCACAAAACATAATCCTTTAGCATTTTATAGCATATATGAATGTCAAGTCTCAAGTTGAAATGCAAAATCTTTTGAGTAGCTGCTAAGTTCGATTTTGAATTTAAGATCCCGTACTCTTAGTAAGAAGCCCTTGGAGTTCTCCTTCGGGTTTTTGTTGGATGTAGATTAATTTTGGAAGTTTTCCTTGTGTTGGGTTGTCAATCTGGTCATTCGCATTATTATTATCTGATAGTGTAATGTTGTTGAGTACTCAACTCATGCTCGGAATAAATATCCACTTCCACAAAAGGAAAATTTGCATAAATCGAGTATTTGCATATGCAAGGATCCAAAATCAATACATTTATAAGCATAATGAAACACATTTTTAATTGCAACCAGTGACTGGAAATTGTACATGATGTGTGTCTGTGTGTGTAGGCAGGCAAACTAGTAGACATGGAAGGGAAAATCTAAAACTCGGAATTCCAGCAAGAGTTAAGCTATATATTTCCTGTGATATTAGTTCCATGCTTTTGGAAATTCTTCTGTGTAAGATCTTTCTAAGGACACATGACATTATATTTCCACAGAATTTAAGCAATGAAACAACTATCAAGATCATTTTGAAAGCATTGTTAAGTAACCAGTCGCAGTAAAAAATATTGGACTAATGTGCAAGGAGAATGTACAAAAAATAAACAATTGAGTTGAAAATTTTGCACTTATAGGAATATAAAATGGAAACAAGGGCATGATGGAATTTCACTGCAACCTATATCAACAGGCAGAGAGAGAAATTACCAAACAGAATTTGATCCAGTAACTGCAGTACCAAAAGCACACACCATACAATATATAGAAATAAATATACATTGCTACTTAAACTTACAACTGGACATTGGTTAGGAGTAATTACTTGAGCTGCATGACATGCATACAGGCACACTATTCATTTGAGGAATATTTATATGAATCAAGTCTAATAGAATAAAAGTGACATACCCTTGGATAAGTTCCTTAATCCGCGGCCACAATTCTTCATCCCTCAACTTATTTATCTTAGTTGATATTGTGTTGACAACCTGGATAGCTATTCTGATCTTTGTTGATAGCTTCCTGATTATTTTTTGAACTTCATCAAGCTTGTGAGCTTCAGCCCCTCGTTCATCCAAGCGCTTCAGCTTCTTGCAGTTTCTATCATGAAGTAACCTCATCCTTTCCTCAGCCTGCAGAGGTTTTACATTGCGAAAAATCACATGAAGAGGGAATCAAGTACAATTGACTATCTTTTCAAATCACTGCCACACAAACCACACATGCTAAGTGCTAGAAGTTGAGAGACATAAAAGACTGCAAGAGGTACATGTTTAAATCAAATATCTACTATAAGATAACTATGTAATAATTAGGCAAATTGACCCGACGAAAGAGGTTCTTACAGTAAGAACATATCTAGAAGATACATCAATCTGCAGCCCTGCAAGTGAGAAATTACACAAGCCCTTGTGTCTTGGTTGTAGTTTCCGTCTACCAAACTTGACGCACCGGATCAAAGGGAACTTCAGATTGATAGCTGGTCATATAGGTAATTTTAAGTGTAGCCTCCTGATCTAGAAATATGTTCCATATCACATGTGACCCCATATTGGTGGAAAATGACAACATGAAAGTGATGTTGACTCTTGATATATGTAAACATAACCAGGAGTTGAGCAACATCATTGTTGTGGATGCATTAGTGAGTGCATGGCATAAATAGGTTACAATTTGTAAATGCATCCATGACAAACAAACTTTCTCAAAAAAAATTCTGTTTATGTAGTCACATGATTATGGCATCATAGATCATCAACAAAATAGATTAGGTGCTTATGTAACTACAATCACCAACAAAATCAATTACAAAACCTAGGCAAACCCAGCAGTGTTCCTGGCTGCTTACACATCAAAGCGGCTGCATAGATTGTAACTTCCATATTATCAATTTCAATTACATACTAGCAACTCAATATAAGATGTAGAGATGTGTACTGGCAGATACTAACATTATTAGAAGGTAGAAGAACAGACCATGTGTACCCATAAAAGGGTTATAACATTATCATCTCACTCTAATGTTAGTGAAATGTCACCCTAAAAGGAAAAGTATGGACATACAAGATATTTCGTTAAAGCCATCTAGGTGCTAGGTGCTTATTCAACCTAATGCAGATGCCAGAAATGGACCATACCAAAAAGCTTGTGGCATCAGAATAAATAGGGCTGTCCGAAATACACCTCCTGAAGATGGTTATTGATCCCCAAAACTTGAAGCTTCAGGGTTAAAAGGCCCAATTACTGACATCAGATTTTATAAATCAGAACTATAATGAGGCACACCTTTAAGTTGGGACAAAACTAATTCCATGAATGATGCAAAGAAAAAATTTCATCAACACTACTAGCTAAAATATGAACTTGATTAACTGCATTGCTAGTTGTGTCAGTGATATGCCTATGTATAGTATTACTAATATATCATTCTTGACAAAAGAAGATAACTTGACAGGTGTCTCATTATATGAAGTGTCTCAGCTATTTGAAGGTGACAATCAACTAATATCAGATAAAGCACTAGACAAATGCACACTACCATTGAATGCACTTTTAGATGGAATAATTCAAATGTTGCCAAACGGGATAAAAAACTATATGTGGCTAATTATCTTAGACAAGAAAATATACATTAGTGAGTACTAATAGTAATAACCTGGTGGGTATTCAAAACTCATCTTTTTTAATGTTTGGTTCCCATCACACCACCACTATTCTTGAATTCATGGCCAAAATTCCTGAGCACTAAAGTATACAGAAAATTTCATCCCACGGTAATTTTTTTCCTAAATTTGTGCAATACATGAGAAGATTGTGAAAATTACAAGAAAAGGGATCCGGTGCCAGTGTCCTGGCGCCAGTGACACTGGCACCAAACATAAAAAAAATTTAAAAAGATTTGGCGCCAGATAATTTTTTTTTTTTTAATTATGAAAAATCTCGGCGCCAATGACACTGGCGCCAAACAATTAAAAAAAGAAAAAAAATTGTTCGACGCCAGTGGAACTGGCGGCGAATTTAAAAGAAATTAAAATTCCTGGCGCCAATGTAACGAGCGCACAAAAAAATAAATAAATAAATTATATATATATATATATATATATATATATATATATATATATATATATATATAAGCGCATATTTTAGGGGGAAAAAAATTGGCACTCCGAACAAATTTTTCTTTTTTTTTTAATTGTTTGGCGTCGGTGCCACTGGCGCCGAGATTTTTTATAAATTCTTTTAAAAAAATTTAGCGCCAGTGTTACTGGCGCCGGATTCCTTTTTTTTCGTAATTTCCACAATTTCTCCTATTCTGCGCAAATGTAGGAAAAAATTTCCCGTTGGATGAAATTTTCTGTAAAGTATAAGACATATTTCACAAGCTTCCCTCCCAAAGAGTGTCATAATTACATTATAATATAGGCCTATAAACCTAGAGAAACTGGATAAAATTTCACTTTATCCACCTCCAAATGGAAGACGGAATAAATCATTAGGACAAAGCCCAATGACGAATATCTCTCTCAAAAAAGCCTGTTGCAAACATCGCAAAATGAAAGAACCACTGCTGCTTATTCTTAAGTATCAGGAAATTCAGATATTTGAGAGGACTTTCAAGGAAAGATATAAGGAGAACGTTCCACCCAAAAGCATCATCTTCTACATGCAATGATTCATATTTCCCGTACCCAACATTGAATTTTCATGCATGATTATTAGTTGTCATCCCACCAAGAACATGTTTTGACCAAACTGCAAAGATATTTATCTACAAGTAGAACTGAATGCACAACATAATTATCAATTAATCAAGATAAAATTCCCAAGGAAATCGTTGATAGTTACCCACCCTGACTTCATCCTGAAGCTTTTTCTCCCAAATGTATAGTTTCTGCAACGTCGAAGAAAGAGTCTTTGAGCTCCTTTCCATATCCTCCTCAAAGTTCAAGAAATCATCACCCATTGAACTGGGCGGCATCACGCACATCATCACTGTCGGAACTGTTCCCAAATAGATAAAAAAAATATATGATTTAGTTACTGAACAAACAACATAACAAAATTCACTGGAAAAAAATGCTCACCCTTATACACAGCACTTCTGTGATGATGGTACGGGTGCTTCCCCAACTCCAGAACCCCCGACAGCTCCATGGCCAAGGAAAAAGCCCTATCGCCCTGAATCTTTATTTCACCCCCGATATCCGAAACGTCAAGGAACCGTCTCGGATTTGCTGGAGGAGCCGCTGCTGCAGCCGCAGTAGCCACATTCCGTATCTCCTCCTGCGGCCGCTCCCCCACCACTTTCTTCTCCACCACGTCGGCCTCGTCCACTGCACCAACCACCGACCTCGTCTGATAGTGGGAGTTGGCGCTCGAGTTCTCTGTGGCGGCGCTGCTCTTCCCCTTCCCCTTCCCCTCCATAATGTGCTCGATAGGCGAGCCGCTGGCGGAGGTGGAGGCAGAAGGCACGGACTTCCGGTCGCCATAGGCTTCCTTGACGACCTCATGCTCCTCGTCCTCCAGGTCAGGGATGCCCTCCGCCTCCCTCACCTCGTTGGAGCTCCGGCTGGGGGTGTAGGGAGGGTAGTAGCTCTCATTTGCATGAAACGGGTTTAGGAAGTCCCAGGTGGAGGCTCTCGGAGGTGACGGCGGCGGTGGGGGCGGCTTAGGCGCTGCAGACGACGAGGAGGTGCTCGCTCCGGGAGCACCCCAAGGAGGCTGCTGCGGAGGCAAACTGGACGAGGACGAACCGAAGAATCCTCCGCCAGAGCCAGAGCCGTAGTATCCGTACCCAGTATTAGGCGGGTATCCGCCGCCGCCTCCGCCATCGCGGCCGCCGTAGGGGTCGGGGTCGGGGTAGGGGTAGCTGGGCGGGTAGGAAGAGTAGGGGTAGCTGGGCGGGTAGGGAGGGTAGGGGGAGGAGGTGGAGGCGTAGTGTATGGTTCCTGACTCCGGGCTCTGAGGACGGTGCTCGTAGGAGACGGAATTGGGAGGGGGCTGGTTGCGCGCGTAGTGGAGGTGATGGACGACGGGCTCGTCGCTGTGGAGATGATGATAAGCACCGTCTTCCCCTTCTTCTTCTTGTTGTTGTTGTTCGTAGTTGTCATCGTCGGATGAGTGGAGCGGCAAATCGTCGTCCCCTTCGGAGTCGGAGGAGTGGAACTGGATGTGGGAACCGGAGCCGGAATGGGAATGGCGGTGGGGACCACCAGCAGCAGCTGAAGAGGGGGGCTGAGGGGGCAGAGTGGGGAGGGGCTCGATCCCGCCGCCTTTTCTTTGGGGAGGGAGGGGGAGGTGGGGGGAGGGAGGGGGCTGCACGGAGGAGGAGGCCTCGAGGAGGCGGTGGAGGGAGACGCAGACGGAGCGGAGGGAGTCCGCATAGGCGGCGTGGGCGTCGGCGAAGGCGTAGCGGTGGCGGATGGCCTCAGCGAGGAGCTCGGTGCGGTCGCGGCAGAGCGCCACCGCCTCCAGCTCCTCCAGCTTCGACCCAACGCAACCCATAATGATGAAAAAGAAAAGGAAATCGAGAGGAGACTGGGGATGGGATATGAGAAGAAAGAAAGAAAACAGAGAATTGGTAGATTGTTCACATCATCTCTATGATTAGAATGGTGAGGTCAGTGAGAGAGGGGGTGAGAGAGAGAGAGAGAGAGAGAGAGTTCAGATCTAGACTAGAGGGGGTTTGGGTGTGGGTGGCAACGGGGGGAAGGAGTAGGGAATCTTCTTCTAAACTTTAGAGGGGTGACAGCTCGGAGTGCGTCGTCGGGATGCAGACGGGGTATTAACCGCCCATCGCCTCCCAAATACCATAGCTTAAAAAGCAGCAGACCCGCCTCACTCTCACTCCCTCCCTACGAATCCACAAGCCAAAAATACAATAAAAGCTACACCCCCACACTTATCCCTGTCTCCTGCCGTTTTCACAAAAGAAATATATAATATATAATATATATATATTAAATAATGACAGATAGAGATTCAGCTGCATTGCCATGTATTTATTATGTTGAAAGTAATTTGGAAGATTTCCATATACTCGAGATATAATTAATAGGTGTGCCTCTGTCTGGTAAATCCTTTGCTAAAGGTCATGGTTTATCAATTTTGCTATTGTTCAATTGCCTCGATATGGTGTGGTGTGGTCTACCTATTGGGTCCCAGTCAGGTATAGAACGTGTTAGGGCTAGGGTTAGGGTTAGGTCATTCCTTGGTTTGGTTGACCACCACTCATGTTCAATCCCAAAGTCATTTGTTTATGCATTTGACCAGTAAGACTAATTGAGTCAGCTTGATCTGGTCCATTCGTTTGTGTCATTAGGATGCAATTGATCGGACCTGTGGAGAAGAGTATAAGTAATACTTCACTATTTGACAGTTTTTACGAAAACATTAATTCTTAGAAGAAAGCTCTGGTCGACTGTTGGGGTGGGGTGTAACAACAAAGATGCAACGAGGATAATGTCCATTCAGGGATAAGTCTTATAAAAATTTGAACTTGAACAACCTTTTTCATAGGACAACCATTCAGACTATTTGTTTTTTTCAAAAAAATTCATTCAAAGCATCAAAAATATCTAAAGTTATACCTAAAGTATCAACTTTCTTAAAATTATAAGTAAAGCATAAGAACGTCCTTCGTAAGAGCGTTCTATTAATTTTAAGGTTTTTAAAATGAGTTTATGTGACGCCGTTAACTCTCTGCTACCAATGAAAATACGGGTCATTTTTCGGGTTCGGGTGCACGAAAATATCTATAATGGTTAGATAAACTTGTCTGATCTTATAATATGGTTGATACAAATGATTGGTTTGAAAGAATAAAATCTGCAGATATAAATATTTTTAATTGGCTTTTAGGTTCAAACGATAAAAATCGTGTTTTTTTTCCACTGGATAACTGCTTTTGCACCGTGTCCACGATTAGATATCAACACATCGAATATTGCTAAATGTTTTAATGGTTGGATCAAAAGTTTGTGTGACAAACCGATAATAACTTTACTTGATGGTATTAGAGCAAAAATTATAACATTGCACGACAAGCATCGAAATGTTGAAAATATGCATACAGTCTTTTGTCCAAGAATGCATAACGGTGTTTTCATCGGTTTTAGGGTGTTTTTGAACCGACCGTTTATGAAAACCTCTACTTCTTAATTTTTTTGAGGTACCGATTTTGGTCGGCTAAAAAACCCCCCAAAATCAGTGTAATGTATTTTTTGGTGGCTTTATAAACACCCAAAATCGGTGGGTTTTGAGCGACCCTATTTTTTATTTCATTTATATACTCACAAAAATATATATAATTATAACTACTAATACCCTTCTCTATTTAATTTATTCGTGTAAAAAACTTTCAAAACCGCTCGTTAGTGAATTATCAAATATGGATTGGACTGGTTTAAAAGTCGCTACTTAAAAACCATCCAAAACCGGATCCCTCATAACCGCTCATAACCGGTACTCTAAAAACACCTTATAACTGCTACTCCTATAATTGCCAAGTAGACCCTAAGACTATGGCACGCACCATGAGAGAGCCACACCATTTGCAATTGTTGTGTTTGATAATTTATTATTTGAAATATTTGATCATGAAACAAGTAGATGTTATGTGGTTCAACTAGACCGTAAATGTTGCACATATGGCCAGTGGTAACATACTCAACTACCATGTGCACGTGCTTGCGATGCTTGTCATTATGCTAACTTTATGGTTGAAATTTTTTATTATGTTGAATTTTCTGTTGCAACACTTAGAAGTGTATACATGTGTTGGTGCTTTCTTTACATGGAGAGAGCTTGCTCTCAACATGCCTTATAAAATTTTAGTCCCACATCGGAAATGCACCATGAGTTATCTCAACATATATACTTGGTTGTGTTGTTGAGAGATGCACATGGGGTGGTGACCCTAAGGAGGGAACCATGTGGGTGATTTTACTAGGAGGTAAGAATAAGGCTCCAAGGATTAAGCATTAATGCTTTTGTCATTCTCTTGGATTAATTCCATTTGGAGCGCGACTCGGACTCGGACTCGGGCTCGGGCTCGGGCTCATGAGGCGTAATGTGGCATTTTGTTGGCGCACTTTGCACTTAGCACGTCAGCAGTCATGCGGCTCATATGCGGCTATGCGGTCTTATGCGGCATGCGGCTCATATGCGGTCCATGCGGCTCTTGCGGCCGCATGCGGCTCATGCGGTCCATGCGGCTCTTGCGGCTCATGCGGTCCATGGGGCTCATGCGGCCAGGCTGCTGCTGCCGCATGGAGGGTTCTGCTGACTGTGCAGAATATAAGTCAGTTATGGAAAGACTGATTCAATGCGATTAATTCAGATCCTATCTTTGTGGGATTTGAATTAATTTCGTTACTATCTTTGTGGGATTTGAATTAATCTTGTTGCTATCTTTTTGGGATTTGATTCAATTTTTTCATAACTGAAGAGGCGGCTAGGGTTTCCACCCTCTCTCTACATATACTCTCTTCTGGCCTCCTTTGTGGATATAACGAAAATATAAGTCAGAAAAGGAGAAAGAGAGAGAGCTGCTGCCGCCATTGCAAGTCCATCCGAGGAGTCAGAACAGAGGTGACTTCGAGCGTTCCACAAGTTCTTTAAACTTGCTGGTTCCTGGAAGCAGATCGTGTGGGGCGAATCTTGCTTTGAGCAACGGTGTTTTGACACCCCAGCAACTGTTCTTCATCTAATCTTTCTCTAGATTATTGTAACTCGTTCTGTCCCAATTGCAACACGTTTGCAAGGAAGAACGAGAGATCTTCTCTTCTCTATTTCCTCCTCCATATTGTAATCGGGTTGTTTGGTTTTTTATATCATCGTAGATCTCTGTTGCATCTGTTTTACCATCTTTGATCAAGCTCCGGGACTAACAATCTCAAAGCAAGATTCTTATAGATGGAAAACATTAATGCTTCGCTCGTCCAATCGGACTACTGCAAGTTGAAAAAGTTCCATGGAGAGCATTATCAAGTCTGGAAGAGGAAGGTCTATCTAACTCTTCAACTCAAAGACGTTGATCATATTCTGTTGGAGGAAGAACCCTCTGTTCCAGACACTGGATCTACTGCCGCAATCAATGCGGCTGCCAAACTCCAGGCCAAATGGAGAAGGGAAAATAGCATCTGCAGGCTTCTCATCTTGAATGCTATAGAGGATTCCCTGGCAGAATCCTACTCGAAGAAGGAACTTGCCAGAGACATATGGGAGTCTGTGGAAAAACTGTATGAAGAAGACAGGAACAGGAGCAAGATGTTTGTGGTTCAAAAATATCACAAATTGCTCTTTGAGGACGAGAAGTCCATGTTGCCACAGGTGAAGGAATTTCTGAAGCTGCGTCAGAAACTGGAAGACGAAGAGATGCCCCTTCCCGACAAGTTTGTCGTTGGAGGGATCGTCTCAAAACTTCCTGCTGGATGGAGTACCTTCTATGAAAGGATGTTCAGGAGAAAGCTAGACATTAGCTTGGGAGATCTACTTCAAGAGATCCATGTTGAGGACGAGATGCGTTCCCAACAGAAGGTGGACACTCTGTCCAAACAATTGGCTAAAGCCAATCTAGTGCAGACGAGAGATCACAAGGGGAAGCAGGCGGCTTCTCATCCCAAGAAGAAGGACTTCACTAATCTAAAAGTGAAGGGTCCTTCATTCAAGCAACAGAAGACTAAGTCCCACGTGACTTGTTACAATTATGGCAAGAAAGGCCACTACAAGAGTGAATGCAGATCTAAGCCTAAACAATCAGAGAAAGGTGGGCCTAATAAGGTTTCATTGGTTTCTAACTTTGTTGCTATGATCGCACAGGTCACAACTGTGGGAGTTGACTCTGACTGGTGGATAGACACTGGTGGGACTTGCCATGTCTGTTCTGGCAAGGAATGGTTCGTCACGTACCAGCCGATATCTGAGAAGGTTGTCATGGCGAACCAGGCCCAAGCTGAAGTTCTGGGGATCGGGACCGTGGAACTGAAACTCACTTCTGGGAACACTCTGACGCTTCAAGGTGTGAAGCATGTTCCTGCGATTGCCAAGAACCTGATCTCTGGGAGCCTTCTCTGCAACGCAGGCTTGAGGATGGACATCAATGCTGGTCAGATGGTGAAGTCCAAGAAGGGAACATACTTCGGAAAGGCTTATCAAACCGAAGGAATGTTTAAAATTCAGCTTGTCAACCAGTTTGATGACATTAATGCAGTTGCATTTTCTGATTATTCTCTTGAGTTATGGCATAATAGACTAGGACATGTTCATTGTAAAATAATTAACAAAATGTCTATTCTAGGACTTATCTCCAAATGTGGGGGTAAGGTGGAGAAGTGTGAAGTGTGTGCTCAGACGAAGATCACAAGGAAGCCCTTTCATCGGGTCAATCGAAGCACAGATCTTCTGGAGTTGGTGCACTCCGATATCTGTGACTTCAAACATTTCTCCACGAAGGCCGGGATGAAGTATTTCATAACCTTCATTGACGACTTCTCAAAATACGCGTTCGTCTACTTGCTCAAGTCTAAAGACGAAGCCTTCGAGAAGTTCAAAGAGTTCAGGGCCGAAGCTGAACGGCAGACTGGACAACAACTCAAGAGAATAAGAAGTGATCGAGGTGGGGAGTATAGGTCTCATGAATTCGTAACGTTCTGCAAAGAACATGGAATCATATGCGAGACTACTGCTCCATATTCTCCTCAATCCAACGGAGTAGCGGAGAGGAAGAACAGAACGTTGACAGAAATAATGAACTCAATGCTGCTAACCGCGGGTCTTTCTAAATGCTACTGGGGAGAAGCTGCATTGACGGCCACTTTTATTCTAAATAGAGTGCCGTATGCAACTTCGGACGTAACTCCTCATGAACTCTGGTTCAAAGTCAGACCAAACTTGAATATCATTCGAGTGTGGGGGTGTCTGGCGTATGTGAAGCTCCCAGATCTGAAGATTCAGAAGCTAGGGACAAGGACTACGAAGGCGATCTTCTTGGGGTATGTCGAGAAGAGTGATGCTAGGAGATTTCTTGATATTGAGTCAAATCATATCATCAAATCTCGCGATGCTGAATACTTTGAAGACAAGTTTGCAAAAGACAAAAACATTATTCTTTCGGACATTTCGAAAAATGATGTAGGTGCAAATGAGACTAAAATCTCAAATGGGCTAGTAGTCCAAGAAGAAGCTGTTGTTGATTAAACAACTCTTGTACCAGAACTCGCAGAGCCGTCAGCTAAACGAGCGAGGAGACCGAAAGATTTTGGAGATGACTTTGTCACCTATCACGTGGAAGCAGATCCGCTTACCTATGATGAGGCGATGAAGACCAGAGATGCTATCTTTTGGAAGGAGGCAGTGAATGACGAGTTTGACTCTATCACCTCCAATAACACATGGGTGTTGGTAGACCTACCTGAAGGAGAAAAGCCCATCGGATGTAAATGGATCTTCAAGAAGAAGATGAAGGCAGATGGAACTATTGACAAGTTCAAGGCCAGTTTGGTAGCCAAGGGATTTTCTCAGAAACAGGGGATAGACTACTTTGACACATACGCTCCAGTAGCTCGGATGACCACCATCAGAATGTTAATCGCTCTAGAAGCTATACATAAGTTGGTGATACATCAGATAGATGTAAAAATAGTATTCCTGAATGGGGAGCTGACCGAAGAGATTTACATGCAACAGCCAGATGGATTTGTCGTCAAAGGTCTTGAAGACAAAGTCTGCAAGTTGGTGAAATTATTATATGGTTTGAAGCAAGATCCCAAGATGTGGCATGAGAAGTTTGACAAAGTTATTAGGTCAAACGGCTACAGAGTCAGCGAGACGGACAAATGTGTTTACACAAAGTTCGCTGATGGAAGAGGAGTCATCGTTTGTCTGTACGTGGACGACATGCTAATCCTAGGTACGGATATAGGCTGTGTCACAGAGACAAAGAAGTTCCTCTCAACCAAGTTCAGTATGAAGGACTTGGGGGATACAGATGTCATCTTGGGCATAAAGATCATCCGGACAGACACTGGAGTAGCACTGTCACAATCTCACTACATTGAGAAGATGCTCACACGCTATGGGTATAAGGATCTTCTAGGGATCGATACGCTAAACAGGTGTGATCAGAAGCTGAAGCCAAACTCGGGAGAAAGCGTCAGGCAGCTGGAGTATTCTAGCATTATCGGAAGCTTGATGTACGCAACCACTGCCACAAGGCCTGACATAGCTTTCGCCTTGGGAATGCTGAGTCGGTTCACAAGCAACCCAGGGGTTGAGCACTGGAAAGCTGTGAAGCGGGTGATGAGATATCTCAAGAAGACTCAGACATACGCACTGTACTACAACGGGTATCCGACCGTAGTGGAAGGCTTCAGTGATGCCAGCTGGTGTTCAGAGGTGGAGAGCGAGAGATCCACAGGTGGATGTCTTTTCCTTGGGTGGAGCTGCTATATCGTGGAAGTCGAAGAAGCAGACTATACTCTCTCGTTCCTTCATGGAATCTGAATTATATGCACTTGAAACTGCAGCAGATGAAGCAGAATGGCTTCGGGAGCTCATGTATGATCTTCCAGTGGTTGGGGCCAGATACCAGCGATACCGATATACTGTGACAACCAGGCGACTGCGGCAGTGGCATCAAATGACCTCTTCAACGGGAAGAAGAGGACTGTGTGGTTGAAGCACAGAGCAGTACACGATCTTATCAAAAGAGGTGTAATTACAGTGGTTGATGTTCGGAGTCAGGAGAACCTGGCAGATCCGTTCACAAAGGGCCTCAAGCGCCAGTTGGTCGATGACACAGCTTGTAAAATGGGCTTGAAGGCATTCTGATAGTGTGTCTTTGTAATCCTACCATAAAGTTTTATGCTATTAGTTCAAAGAGAAATCTACTAGGCATCTAACTTTTGGTTCAAAGGAGGATCACTGACTGGGAAACTATCAGGTAACAGTGGGTACTTGTTCTCTGGAACATGGAAGGGATATGGACCCATAACCACTGTTGTCTACTATGTATTTTCTGCGAAAAAAATAGATCCTGTGGAAGGTTGGCTTAAACGCCTTAATGAGTTCTCAGGCAGAGTGAATGCCTGGTGTACTTTACAGGAAGCACGGTAGAGCAGCACTACAAGGAGTGAAACTCCATGCTACAGTAGGGTGACTCCACCATGAGGTTCCCAGGTAGGGGTAATGCCTCGGCTTTGCAAGCCAAGTCATAGCGGCGTAGCACCGCAAATAGGCAGGTAGCCTAATGCTGTATGACGTAATTAAAGAGTTGTAGACAGCACTACAAAGGAGAGGATGGCCCCATGTTACAGTGGTACGACACCACGATGAGGTATCCAGGTAGAGGTAAAGCCTCGCATTGCAAGCCATGTCGTTGCGGCATAACACCGCAAGGAAGCCTTAGGCTTTATACTGAGTAGATTGGCACTACAAAGAGGCTGAGACCTCATGCTACAGTAGTATGACACTACGATGAGGTTCCCAGGTAGGGGTAATGCCTCGGCTTCAGACCATGTCATAGCGGCGTAGCACCGCAAGGAAGCGCAAGGCTTCATGCCATATCTCTTTAATAAAGAACTCACCTATAGTGTATGGAAGGAGATATCAGGCCGTCTCTTGAGGGTAAACTTGTAGACGCCCAAAATTATACACTGAAACCAGGCTGGCACAGGGCCTTTAAGGTGCAGCCAGAAGCACACGTAACTACACTTTGTGAGTGGAAAGAATTACAATTGTGGTACAGAATTCAAGGCGTAGTCCATTCTTGTATCACATTGTTATTTAACCCATGCAGAAAGATTCAAGTCGTCAACGACATCTATCCTAATGCAAAATATGTAGAACCCTAGAGGGGGATGAATAGGGAGATAAAATAAAACTAGAGCAATAGAAGCAATATATGACAAATAAAAGTAAATAGTAGGAATATCAAACACAAGATGTATCCTGGTATCCTCGCTTGAGGCAATCCAGTCCCGGAACTCTCTCCGGCTTAAATCCACTATTTAATCAAATAGTACACACGAGTTTGGATCCGAAGAACTCGCCAACTTCAACACGAGTTTGGATCCGAAGACTCGCCAACTTCAACACACGAGTTTTCTTACGAAGGCTCGCCAACTTCAAACAAATGAGAAGAGAATTTGTTGATCTTGTAACACGTGAAGATCGAAGATTACAACTCACAAATACTCTAGCACTTTGGAAAAGGATGACAATTTGAAAGCTTGGTGGAGTATTCATGGTGAAGCTCTTTTGTGGTTGAGAAAATTTAAAGCTTGTAAGAGATAGTCTTTAAGAGGAGAGAGTGAAACTCCTTTTATACAAATCCAAAGTCATAAAGGCAAATCAGCCGTCAACCGGATTATCCGCCGGATTTCAGCGAAAGTCCGTCGGATTATTCGGTCAACAGTAACGGTCATAAAAAGAGCCGTTAGATGCATTAAATGCACTTGCCAGATGCCGTTGGATTTGAATTCAAAAGTTGCAAATAAGTCAAGCGGATTATCCATCGAATTTCAGCGGAAATTCGGCAGATGATCCGAACAATAGCTTACAGACTTGCTGTGAGAGGCTTGGATTATCCGTCGGACTTCCGCGGATGTCCGTCGGATAATCCTAACATTTGGCTCACTAACATGCTGTGAGCGATCGGATTATCCGACAGATTTATGCGGAAGTTCGTCGGATTATCTGAACATTGGCTCATTGACTTGCTGTGAGCGATCGGATAATCCGGCGGATTTTCGCGGATGTCCGTCGGATGATCCGATCTTTGTCTCACTAACTTGCTGTGAGTGATCGGATTATCCGACGGATTTCTACGGAAATCTGGCAGATTTTTTGCCTCTTTTGAAAGACTATTATACCATTTCTTTCTTGTCATTGTCATCCTAACAAAGTACGTACAAAGATTTCCTAGACAATTACAGACTCAGGAAAAGAACAAGAAAAAGAACCGTCTTCTTTGTAGTCTCCAAGCTGGATCTTTTTGTATAGACTGCTTCGTAGTCTCTGGCTATTCTGATAAAGGAGAAATGCAGAGCTCCACGGTCTTTGATTAGCGTCATGGAATGGAGAATCCTTTCTTCTATTCTTGCCTGTGAAAAGTACACACTAAAAGATGTACAAGGGTTATTGTGAACAATAATCAAAATCGATGTGCCAACAAACTCCCTCATTTTGATAATTGACAAACAATAAGAATAAAGAAAGTAAATAGCTCCCCCGTAATTAAGGATCTCCCCCTCAATACGATTTCTCCCCCTTTGTCAGTTTATCAAAGATGGTGAGAAAAAGATAGAACATATATTATAACAGAAAAGCATAATATAACTTTCATTTAATAAAAGGCAGGGGTACAATAACGATGCTATGAAAGCCCAACAGAACACACAACTAAAAGCAGTTTTTAAAAGTCCCGTAGGACCACACAAAACACATACGAAAAGTCCCCGAAGGACCACACAAAACAAGACTAAATAGGGCATCATCAACTGTCAGGCGCATGAGATGGGCCGGCCTCCTGATCCTCATCATCCCCGGGAGCAGTGGTGAAGGTGCCATAAGGGTCGACGCCATCCGGGTACATGAAGCCATAAACGTTAGGATCAGTGAAGCGAGGCCCCGGAAAGTCTGGATGAGGAGTGTTAGGGTTGAGAAAGGGAGTGTGCTCCTCAAACATACGCTGAATGTAGTACGCCTGGTCCATAAAGCCATGGTGGATAAGAGTGCCGAGTCCCCGAGTGTTGGCCTGAATACGCTCATGGGTAGAGAGAGAGAGAGATCGGCAAACTTGCGATCAATGTAGCGGTGCACGTTATGAGTGAGAAGAGTCGCCGGAGGAGATGCAGGTCCACCGACAACAGCAGCAGGAGCAGTAGTAGGGGCAACAGCAGGAGCCGCACGACCACGTCCCTTCGATTTGGCAAGAGGGGAGGGACGAGGATCGCTAACCGGGCAATGAGTCAGGTCAACACCATTTGCTTCAAGGATCATGGTGATGTACATACCGAAGAGTAGAGAACGATGAGGAGATTCCCGGATGAGCATCATGGTGTAGATGATGGACTTGGACAGCGAAAAGGGTTGTCGGGCGACCAGATAATACATGCAGATGAGCTCCTCAGCAGTCAGGCTGTCCATATTCCCAGACTTCAGGGTAAGAGTGTGGCAAAGGATGCGGTACATGTCATGGAAAAAGGGACTCAGATCCTTGTCCTCTGGGCGCTGAACAAGAGAGCCCCCACAAATGTTAAAAAGGAACTCCTCATAAGTCATGTCAGGAGAGAAGGAGATGTGGTCGATGGTGCCCGGAAGGGAACGATGGACCTTGCGTTCATCGAGACCAAGGATGGTGGCCAAGGATGCGGCAGTGACGGTGATCTTCACGCCACCAACCTTTGTCTCGAACTCCGGACCTTCCTTGGCGGGAATGAGATTGCAGTAGAACATGCGGATGGCATATGGATAGAAGTCGACTTGACGCTCAAGGAGGGCGTCGATGCGGGAGAAGCGGAAGTAATCTCGGTGGTCCTTGAAGTTGAGCCACGAGATAGGTTTCCCGGAGCAGACTGGAGCTTTGTGGTAGAAGGAAAACCATTCCCGGGAGTGGGAAGCCGACTTAAAGACGAGTGGATTGTGGCCTTGCGTGGGAGGAGGAACAAACATAGCAAGGGTAGGAGGCTGAGTGGAGGAGGAGCTCCCGTCATGGCGTTGACGTTTGGTGTGAGAAGCCATGGAGGAAGAGAGAGTGAGAGGGAGTTATTTGGAGAAGAATGGAAGGATGGAAGGAGAGGGGATGAAGTATATAGTGGGTGGAGAGGTGTTAATGAAGGGATGTAATGGTTGGGAACGGATAGAGAGAAAGGGGAACGGATAGAGAGAAAAGGGAGCGAATGGAAAGGCAGCCGACGCTTCGTTTTCTGCGCCTGTACCGCTAAAACGGAAAATCCGGCGGATTTATACGGAAATTCGGCAGAAAATCCGAATGAAGATAAGAACGAATTAAATGCGGGTAGGTGGTGGGTCACGTCCAATTTAATAAGGTAGCCGTTCGCGGCCGGGTTTGGCGGAGAACAATAAATGCGGATAATCCGTCGGATTTCAGCAGAAATCCGGTGGATTTTCTGAACTTGTACATCAGAAAGCTGCTGGAATTGAACGGAAAATCCGACGGATTATTGCGGAAATCCTCCGGAAAATCCGTGAAAGACAAAATGATTCAAATAGAGATATCAAGAAGCCCGATTTCTCGACAAATAAAAGTGAATCGATCTTCAGAGAGAGGTTTGGTAAAAATATCAGCAAGTTGATGAGTGGTGTCAATAAATTCAAGACAAATATCACCCTTTAGTTGATGATCCCGTAGAAAGTGATGTCTTATCTCAATGTGTTTAGTGCGAGAGTGATAAATCGGGTTTTTCGTGAGATTAATGGAGCTAGTATTATCACATTTAATAGGGATGCATGAAGAAGAAATTCCATAATCTACCAGTGTCTGTGTCATCCAAAGAATTTGTGCACAACAACACCCTGCCGCTATGTATTCAGCTTCGGTGGTAGAAAGAGCGACAGAGTTTTGTTTCTTGATAAACCAAGATATCAAGGATTTACCCAAGAAGTGACATGTGCCGCTAGTGCTTTAACGGTCAAGTTTGCATCCGGCAAAATCCGCATCCGAGAAGCCACGAAGCTCAAAAGATGAGGATTTTGGATACCATAGCCCCAAGTTAATGGTGCCCTTGAGATACCGAAAAATGCATTTTACGGCACATAAGTGAGATTCTTTGGGATTCGCTTGATATCGAGCACAAAGACACACACTAAACATAATGTCGGGACGGCTAGCAGTAAGATAAAGTAAACTATCGATCATACCTCGATACTTACGAATATCGACGGATGTGCCATCTTCATCGTTGTCAAGCTTTGTCGTTGTTGCCATAGGAGTCCTCATTGATTTGGACGAGTCAAGTTCAAAACGCTTGAGGAGATCCTTTGTGTATTTTGCTTGATTGATGAAGGTCCCTTTGGATCCTTGCTTGATTTGTAAGCCCAAAAAGAATGAAAGTTCATCCATCATGCTCATTTTAAATTCTTCCTACATAACTTTAGCAAATTCTACGCAAAGTGTATTGTTAGTAGAACCAAAAATAATGTCATCAACATAAATTTGAACCAATAAAAGAGTGCCATCATGGGATTTGATAAAAAGTGTTGTGTCGACTTTCCCCTTTGAAAAATTGTGAGAAATAAGAAAGGAGCTAAGGCGCTCATACCAAGTACATAGAGCTTGTTTGAGGCCATAAAGGGCTTTGTGAAGTTTGAACACGTAATTAGAAAATTGAAAATCTTCAAAACCGGGAGGTTGTTTAACATAAACTTTCTCTTTAATAATACCATTCAGAAAAGCACTTTTAACATCCATTTGAAAGAGCTTAAAGTCATTAAAACAAGCAAAAGCACAGAGCATGCAAATGGATTCAAGTCATGCAACCGGAGCATAGGTTTCGTCGTAGTCAATGCCTTCCTCTTGGTTATAGCCTTGAGCAACCAATCGGGCCTTGTTACGAGTCACTAACCCATCTTCATTTAGTTTGTTACGAAACACCCATTTTGTTCCAATAATGGGGTGATTGCTAGGTTTTTGGACAAGCTCCCAAACCTTGCTTCGCTCAAATTGATTTAGCTCCTCTTGCATAGCCATCATCCAAAATTTATCAAGAAAAGCATCATTAACATTTTTAGGCTCTATTTGAGAGATAAAAGCCACGTTTGCACAAAGATCACGAGTGGCGGATCTAGTGCTAACACTAGAGGAAGGGTCCCTAATGATAAGCTCCTTAGGATGATTGGTGACAAATCTCCATTCTTTTGGGAGATCTTTTTGAGGAGGCTCAAGAGGAGGAGACTCTTTTGATGGAGTCACAACTTCATTGTTAGATGAAGAAGGACGATCTTCAATAGAGGAGTTCTCTAACCCAAATAAGATGTCATCAATATCCTCGGAAGAGGAGAATGTAGAAGAGTTGAGTTCATTAAAAGAGACATTGATTGACTCTTCGACAACAAGACTTCTTTTATTAAAAACACGAAAACCTTTACTACGAGTAGAGTATCCAAGGAATATTCCTTCATAGGCTTTTTCTTCAAACTTGCCTAGGTTATCCTTGGTATTCAAAATAAAACAATTGCAACCAAAAACTTTAAAATATTCAATAGAGGGAATTTTGTCAAACCAAAGCTCATAAGGAGTCTTCTTAGAAATAGGTTTGATCAAGACCCTATTTATAACATGACATGCCGTATTAACGACTTCCGCCCAAAAATATTGGGGGAGCTTATATTGGTTTAACATAACCTGGGCCATATCGCCAAAGGTTCTATTCTTTCTCTCCACAACACCATTTTGTTGAGGAGTTCGTGGACAAGCAAAATCATGTCCAAAACCATTCTTTTCACAAAATCTTTTGAAATCGGCATTGTCAAATTCTCCTCCATGATCACTTCTAATCTTGTTAATGGAAAAACCTTTCTCATTTTGAACACGTTTAAAAAAAGCAACAAATTCACGAAACGTATCACTTTTGCAAGCAAGAAAAATAACCCAAGTAAATCTCGAAAAATCATCAACTAAAACAAAAGCATAAAGCTTGCCTCCAAGGCTAGCAACTCTACTAGGACCAAAAAGATCCATATGGATAAGTTGAAGAGGTCTAGAAATACTCACAGAGTTGATTGATTTGAAAGACGACTTTGTTAACTTACTCTTCTCGTATTCTTCACACACCATATCCTTTTTGAACGGGATACTTGGGAGTCCTCTTACGAGCTTCTTTGTAGCAAGACGAGAGATGGTGTCCATGTTGGCGTGTCCAAGCCTCATGTGCCAAAGTCAACTCTCATCATTTTTAACAACTAAACACCTGTCATTGTTAGTGTCTTCAACAAGATATAAAATATAGATATTGTTTTCTCTAATCCCTTCATAAACAATAGATCCATTAGAGCTATCGGTAATGAAGCATTTGAGCTTAACAAACTTGATATCATAACCATTATCGGTACGATGACTAATACTAAGAAGATTGTGTTTAAGATTAGTAACAAAACACACATTCTTAATGCAAGGATAAGGAGGGGAACCTATATTACCATTCCCTATAATATGACCTTTAAGATTGTTACCAAAAGAGACGTGTCCTTCCTTCTTCATCGATAGCGTTGTAAATAATGAAGCATCCCCGGTCATGTGCCGTGAATAACCGCTATCGAGAATCTACTTGCTTCTAGCATGAGAAGGACTCTTCAGCTACAACATAAGTTGAAGATGAACATTTTGGTACCCATGATCTTATGGGTCCTTGAGTGTTAGTCTTAGGAACCCACATAAAATTTTTCTTGTCAACAAGTTTCCTTGTATGACAATAATTGGTTGTATGTCCATGCAAGCCACAGTAATTGCAAATCATAGAGGATTTAGAAGAAGATACGTGAGAATCATGCATATGTGAATCTCTAGTGCGAGGAGCTCTAGCATTAGTATTGTGATGATGATAGTAAAAAGCATGATGCGAAGTGTTTTTCTTAACAAAAGGTCCTTTCCTTGTGTTGGGAAAGGATTTGTGTGTAGTATTCATGTAAGAAGTATGCCTAGCATTGTGATGAGTGTGGAGATGTTTAGGAGCATGCATGTGAGTAGTGTCCTTATTACCAAATTTCTTACACTGTATAAGAAGATCATTATACTTAATAGAAGTGTCATATTCTCTCCTATTAGCATCTTGAACTTTGTGCATAGCAAATTCATAAGAGCTTCTCATGGATTGAATCTCATCATCCTTTTTCTTGATGGCGTCAAGAGATTCTTGAAACTTGAGTCGCAAAGACTCTATTTCATCCGTATCAGAAGCAGGAGATTTTCCCTTCACATCAATAATGATGCTTGAGAGCCTCTCTACTTCAAGTTGAAAAGCCTCAACCTCTTTAAGAGATTTCTTGTATTTATTCCGAACACCTTTGTGTTCTTCATGTAATTCAAGAATGGCTTTCTCCAAATCATTATAGGTAAGAGTGTTTAAGGAGAGATCATCAAGTTCCTCATCGGTTGCCATGAGACAGACGTTGGCATTGTGCTTGCACTCCTTGTCGTTGTCGGAGTCACTTGCTTCACTCTTACACCAAATGCTTGTGTTGGCGAATTTCTTGGAGGACGAGCTTCCTTTGCAAGGCTTCTCGTACTTGCTTGAGTCTCTTCTTACCATCGGACAGTCCCTCTTGATGTGTCCGGTTCTTCTGCATTGATAACACGCCGGATCTTCCTCATTGTCCCATCTGAAGCGGTTGGCTTTGTTGAATTTGAGGAACTTTCGAAAGTGCTTAGCTGTGAGAGCTATTTCTTCATCGTCGTCCGACTCATTGTCGTCGGAGCTATCCTTGGAGTAGGACTTTGTAGCTTTGAGAGCAAGAGATTTCTCCTTCTCTTTGGTCTTTTCCTTCTCCTTCTCTTGTATGGAGGATTCCTCTTGATCCTTCATATCGAGCTCGTGAGTCATTAGCTTACCCATGAGGGTCTCAAGGTTCATGACTGTTAGATCGTTCCCCTCAATGATTGCGGTAGCTTTAGGACTCCAAGCTTTCGTCAATCCTCTAAGAATTTTTCTGATCTTTTTATGAGCAGGATATTCCTTACCAAGAGAAGAGAGAGGATTAATAATGTCACCAAAATGAGTAAACATGCAAGTGATAGATTCATCATGCTTCATTTTAAAGGACTCATATTCTTGCGTGAGTCTACTAATCTTGGATTCCTTCACTTGTGAAGTTCCCTCGTGTGTGACTTCAAGTAACTTCTAAATCTCATTGGAAGTCTTGCAAGTAGAGATTCGGTTGAATTTACTACTGTCGAGAGCACAATAAAGAGCATTCATTGCCTTGGCATCTCGACTTACAAGCTTCTTGGTATTTTCAGTAAGTGTGTCCCTGAGGGTGTCAGAAGCAATATCCTCAATAACTCTGGAAGGAGTAGGAAGACCATTTATCATACAATCCCATAAATCGAAATCTATGGACTTCAGATAAATGCTCATCCTAATCTTCCAGTAGTTATAGTTGGTTCCATCAAATAGGGGAGGCCTATTTGTGGAGTGTCCTTCATTGTGGAAGGTGTTGATACAAGGGTTAGAGGCCATGGATCACTCAAAGGGTATAAATCCAAATCAAGAGAACAAAGCTCTGATACCAATTATAGAACCCTAGAGGGGGGGTGAATAGGGAGATAAAATAAAACTAGAGCAATAGAAGCAATATATGACAAATAAAAGTAAAGAGTAGGAAGATCAAACACAAGATGTATCCTGGTATCCTCGCTTGAGGCAATCCAGTCCCGGAACTCTCTCCGGCTTAAATCCACTATTTAATCAAATAGTACACACGAGTTTGGATCCGAAGAACTCGCCAACTTTAACACGAGTTTGGATCCGAAGACTCGCCAACTTCAAAACACGAGTTTTCTTACGAAGGCTCGCCAACTTCAAACAAATGAGAAGAGAACTTGTTGATCTTCTAACACGTGAAGATCGAAGATTACAACTCGCAAATACTCCAGCACTTTAGGAAAGGATGACAATTTGAAAGCTTGGTGGAGTATTAATGGTGAAGCTCTTTTGTGGTTGAGAAAATTTAAAGCTTGTAAGAGATAGTCTTTAAGAGGATAGAGTGAAACTCCTTTTATACAAATCCAAAGTCATAAAGGCAAATCAGCCGTCAACCGGATTATCCGCCGGATTTCAGCGGAAGTCCGTCGAATTATCCGGTCAATAGTAACGGTCATAAAAAGAGCCGTTAGATGCATTAAATGCACTTGCCAGATGCCGTTGGATTTGAATTCAAAATTTGCAAATAAGTCAAGCGGATTATCCGTCGGATTTCAGCGAAAATCCGGCAGATGATCCAAACAATAGCTTACAGACTTGCTGTGAGAGGCTCGGATTATCCGTCGGACTTCCGCGGATGTCCGTCGGATAATCCGAACATTTGGCTCACTAACTTGCTGTGAGCGATCGAATTATCCGGCAGATTTATGAAAGAAGTCCGTCGGATTATCCGAACATTGGCTCATTGACTTGCTGCGAGCGATCGGATAATCCAGTGGATTTCTGTGGATGTCCGTCGGATGATCCGATCTTTGTCTCACTAACTTGCTGTGAGTGATCGGATTATCCGACGGATTTCTACGAAAATCTGACGGATTTTTCGCCTCTTTTGAAAGACTATTCTACCATTTCTTTCTTGTCATTGTCATCCTAACAAAGTACGTACAAAGATTTCCTAGACAATTACAGACTCAGAAAAAGAACAAGAAAAAGAACCGTCTTCTTTGTAGTCTCCAAGCTGGATCTTTTTGTATAGACTGCTTCGTAGTCTTTGGCTATTCTGATAAAGGAGAAATGCAGAGCTCCATGGTCTTTGATTAGCGTCATGGAATGGAGAATCCTTTCTTCTATTCTTGCCTGTGAAAAGTACACACTAAAAGACGTACAAGGGTTATTGTGAACAATAATCAAAATCGATGTGCCAACAAAATGGACAGTTACTGTGGGCAACGCTCAACCCTGGACACATATATATGTTGTGATATGTGGGGGATTGTTGGTGCTTTCTTTACATGGAGAGAGCTTGCTCTCAACATGCCTTGTAAAATTTTAGTCCCACATCGGAAATGCACCATGAGTTATCTCAACATATATACTTGGTTGTGTTGTTAAGAGATGCACATGGGGTGGTGACCCTAAGGAGGAAACCATGTGGGTGATTTTACTAGGAGGTAAGAATAAGGCTCCAAGGATTAAGCATTAATGCTTTTGTCATTCTCTTGGATTAATTCCATTTGGAGCTAGGGCTTAGCGACTCGGACTCGGACTCGGGCTCATGAGGCGTAATGTGGCATTTTGTTGGCGCACTTTGCACTTAGCACGTCAGCGGCCATGCGGTCTTATGCGGCATGCGGCTCATATGCGGTCGCATGCGGTCCATGCGGCTCTTGCGGCCGCATGCGGTCCATACGGCTCATGCGGTCCATGCGGCTCTTGCGGCTCATACGGCCCATGCGGCTCATGCGGCTCATGCGGTCCATGCGGCTCATGCGGTCCATGCAGCTCATGCGGCCCATACGGTCCATGCGGTCCATGCGGCTCATGCGGTCCATACGGCCATGAGGCTCATGCGGCCAGGCTGCTGCTGCCACATGGAGGGTTCTGCTGACTGTACAGAATACAAGTCAGTTATAGAAAGACTGATTCAATGCGATTAATTCAGATCTATCTTTGTGGGATTTGAATTAATTTTGTTGCTATCTTTGTGGGATTTGAATTAATCTCGTTGCTATCTTTTTGGGATTTGATTCAATCTTTCCATAACTGAAGAGGCGGCTAGGGTTTCCACCCTCTCTCTATATATACTCTCTTCTGGCCTCCTTTGTGGATATAACGAAAATATAAGTCAGAAAAGGAGAAAGAGGGAGAGAGCTGCTGCCGCCATTGCAAGTCCATCCGAGGAGTCAGAACAGAGGTGACTTCGAGCGTTACACAAGTTCTTCAAACTTGTTGGTTCCTGGAAGCAAATCGTGTGGGGCGAATCTTGCTTTGAGCAACGGTGTTTTGACACCCCAGCAACTGTTCTTCATCTAATCTTTCTCTAGATTATTGTAACTCGTTCTGTCCCAATTGCAACACGTTTGCAAGGAAGAACGAGAGATCTTATCTTCTCTATTTCCTCCTCCATATTGTAATCGGGTTGTTGGTTTTTTATATCATCGTAGATCTCTGTTGCATCTGTTTTACCATCTTTGATCAAGCCCCGGAACTAACAACATGCCATGTATGGAACCAATTCCATCTCCCTACATTTCTCAAAATGAATTAATAAGAGGTCAAATTGGAGTAGCACTTGTTGGTCGTAGAGTTGGAAGACCGAAGAAGAACCATATTATGATGCAAGAAATGTCGACAAGGGATTTCCATTGCAGGATTTGTGGCGGCATAGGACATAACAAAAGAACATGCACAAATCAACCGACGCAGTAATTATTGTCGTAGTAATTTTGTAGATTGTAATTAAAGTTGTTTATTGTCAAGATTTTAATTGAAGTTGATTATTGTTCAATTGTAATTGAAGTTGCTTTTTTACATGAAATAAAGTATTGGAAGTTAATTATTGTGCAAGATGGTAATTGAAGATGTTGAATTTTTCATACATGAATGTCTAATAAAATAAACTACTTTTATACATGATTTTTCAAATAAATAACTACCCCCTCTATCATCCCTTCTATAGTCTCTACGATCTACTTGCCTTAGACCTAGCCTTATTCTCCTTTTCTCAGTAACCTTTGGTGGCTCCTCCACCTGTGAAGGTATCGACACTGATGGAGTCAAATATAATTGGCTAGTTTGATCAAGATGAGATGGACCAAATAATAAAGATTCTATCATCTGCATGTAATAATTCATATTAAAGGTATGAGAAGCGTCCTGTGTGATGTGCCCTCGTAACTTTGGGATGCCCCCTCATAACTCCGAAATGTCCCCTCATAACTCTGGGATGTGTCAGCATAAAGATCAGAGGGACCTACGTAAGGATGCGAGGTGCCAGCGTACACCTGTGAAGTGCCCTCGCCATCCTATGGGAACGTGTATGTGATTTGCACGAATTAGCACCTCGATCACCTGTCGTACGAGCACGTGCATGTCTCTGCCTCACAATGCCTACAGGGTGATCATCCGAGATATCCAGTGGAATAAAAGAAGGTCCCAGGGGTTTGTGTAGATAGCTTGCAGTCTCCCTAAATATCCCAGTTGGATCGATACCGAAGATTTGGGACATCTGAGTTAGGTAGTCCACCTGAATATTATATACATACTCAATTAATGTTGTAAAAGTAACAAATATAAATATGATAATATATGTAGAAACATATTGATACCGTAAGATCTACATGTTCCTTCTGCTCACGCAAGCTCCGATTATCTATAGCTCGTGCTTCGAACCGAGTCTTTTCAAACTCATATCTTTGATTTTGCATTAGCGGGCATCCGTACCAATGTTCAAAATCTTTATTACCTGCAACTATAATATATCATCAAAATATAAGTACATGGAACAAACACCTTATAATTTATTGGAAATGAAATTTAACTATTATATAACTTACCATCTGCAACCGATGTCATCAATTCTGACATATGTTCCACGCCATGCGTGGCAAACATGGAATACCAACCAAGACGAAATGTATTGGCCCGCGTTTCTATATTAGTTTTGGAACAACTAGAAGGTAAAGGCTCATGGGGTATCATCTGTTTTAGTCTAAACTGTCGTATAACACGATCAGCTGGATGAAACTGGGTATATCCGTTGTACACGATATAATATCTATGGAGATTGAGGCCACGTGTAATGTTTATTACATGTTCTGATACACTTTGGGGTTACCAGCAAACTTATGTAACATTGAACAAATAAATTGAAACCTGCACGAACAAATAAATATGATGTTAATAACATACTTACATCGAAGGGGGGTTACTGTGTCAAATTGATTGTGCTAAATAGAGACCACTTTGTGGATACAATGCTGATAATCTATATTTTCAGTATTCCACTTAAGGTTTCCTGGCCATACTCGCTACTCGCTATATATGGTAATCGGTCTACTAATAGCAAAGTGATTGTAACACCAGAACTACAAAATCTAATGTGCATGTGAGGTCCAAATAGATATAATTAATAAATGTGTTCTACCAGAAGTATAAAGATACTTGTATAAGTGTTAGACATCCACCTATATTTATTACTGTTTTATTTTCTGATACCTTAGTCACAAAAGATGTCATTGAGTGGTATAAATGTGCTAATATTGCTGCGCCCCATGAATGTTGTGTATGTACCCAGATCTTGAAGAAAAGTAGTAGTCGTACGTTAATCATATTTTCTGTGGTGTCGAAAAATAAAATGCACTGCATAGACGCAACAAATAATCTATTGTACAACAAATCACCTAAAAATTGACAACAAGAAACTCTTGATGTCAACTATATTATATAGATATTAACGATAATTAATATAGAAAAATACCCGTGAATCATCGACAACAACTGTCATATAGTCGATGCGATCATGATGCATGAAAGTGGACCAGAGCCAAGCGAGTCTGACAGTGCTACGACCTCCTATATCAGATGGTGGCTCCATACTGAGGTATGTCCTAATGATATGAGAAGCATCCATCCCCTCATCAAAATGTACAAGATAACCCTCGATAGGTAATAAATCTGTGCTACGTCAGCTAACATAATGGTCATCTCCAAAGGATAGTTGAAAATTGTTGCATGTTGTCCACCATCGCTCAGTGAGACTCAATGTCAGGTCTCTATCATGACTCTTAACATGTATAGTGTTAATATATTCAAAATCGAAAAATGCTACCAAGGCCTTTTGGGGTGCAGTCAAATCCCATGATTACCGCCACTCACCATGCTCACATAATTTTAATTCAGGATAATCATAGAGCTTATATATATATATATATATATATATATATATATATATATATATATATATATATATATATATATAATTAACAATAAGAAAATAAATTAATTAAAATTTAGATTACCTATTCCGAAAATAACATTTTTGAAATGTCAAATTTTTGCTCATATATAATAGTTGGAATTGTAGGGCCACCTGGTATTTTTCCATCATTTTGACTAGCTACTATAAAAATAACATAGGTGAAAATTTCTATGCTTTTGGTGAAAATTTATTGAACATTACTTTAATACAATGAATTATTTATCAACATTAACATAAGCAATAAATTAATTTTTTCTAATTTTTTTTTTTAAATTTACCTGTTAGTAACAGTAGGTTGTCTCCCACTCCTACCCCTTCAGGAACTTCTCCTTCTTCTTCTTATGAACTCCTTCTTCCTTCTAGGACTGGCTCATCCTTTAGGCAAAGGAAGCAGCTGCCTAGGGCCCCAGTTTTTTAGGGGCTCTAAAAATATCGGATACTATATATATATATATATATATATATATATATATATATATATATATATATATATATATAATTATACATTTTTTAAAGGAAACTCCTGCTGAAAAAAGAACAACGCTTACCTATTTGTAAATTTTTTAAACATAATTAAATCTATTAAAATTTGGAAAAAAAATCAATAACCGTTATTGCCTTATAGTATCCACCATTGGAGAAAGATTTGGTCTCTTCATCTTCATCTTCTACATGATAAAAACAAATATATAATATGCACAGCTGCTTCTAGTTCAAAATTTAAAAATTATTAATTAAAAAAGTTTTTAAATCCGTCTATATAACGTCTATGACGATATATCGTCGGTCCCAAGCCCGGATTAAGGATGAGGGTCTCATCTAAAAAAAGGATAAGGGTTTGCATATAAATTAATATAATAAAATATATAATTTAATCATATTTAAATTTTCAAAAAATGGTCCCATCTTTGGACTTTTGCCTAGGGCCTCAAATGGCTTGAGACGGCCATGCTTCCTCCCCCTTCTCCTCTTCCTTTTGTTCTCCTTCAACCTTGTTTCCCTCCACGTTCACACATATAACACTCCAACCCATACCCTCGTCCAATCCCCAATGCAGTCAAAGGCTGCTCCACTGACACACTCCCTATGCAGAAATACTACACAGGCTGCAGCTGCAGCTTCAAAAGTTGCACGCTCGGTCCCTCTGGTAACAGTAAAGCGGCGCAATATGGAAGCGACAGACAGTGGAAGGGACAACATGGCAGCATACGGTAATGCCATGTCAGAGGAAAATACCCTTAGGAAGCATGTTTTTTTTCCTTAGGAAACGCCCTTCCTAAGGGCATTCTCCTTATTTTATTTTGTTTAGGTCGGTAACGAAGTTAACAGAGTTAATCGTTCGCATAACTTTTTTTCCAGAACGCACTTCGAAAGATCATTTTTATGCTCAATCTGATTTTTTTTGAAACTTGATGCTCTGGATATAATTGTATAAACTTCCTATGAAAATTTTTGTTGTTTTTTTAGGACCGGTCCCATCCAAACTCAATTAAAACTTATATTTCCATCAATCACTACTAAAATAAGTCTAGCGACTTCAAGCGAAGTCACTAATGGCTAAATAAATGACGCTAAACAGTTTAGCGACGAACTAGCGACGTTTATGTCGTGTCACATAATAACTAGTCGTTTAATCGTAAGACATCACTAAACGTAGCATCCGCTACCTATTTACCGATGTTACCTACGTCGTTTCTCAGGATTAGTAGATGTTGGATGACGTACGCAACGCTAATTTACCAACATATATTTAGTCATTATTTCTTGTCAATGTTGGCCCATAAGTCAATAGTCGTACCTGATTTCGATAACAGAACAAGTTCTATTCGATACAACAAATAATGTACCACCAAAGGGAGCTGCAGGACATGCCTACAACAAGTCTTCACCAAATTGCCAAAGTTTACTAAACAAAATCCTTTTCAATTTATTATGCATTTCATATTTTATTGAGTCTAGAAAAAATATGTACATCAGACGTACTTGGACTTGGTTACTTTCTAGTTTATCCACCAAAGAGCCTACTAAATTCAATATTTGTTCAGTACACAAACGTATAACCATACCTAACCCAAAAGTCCACATGTCACGATTCGCGTCCGCATGATCGGGTATGAATGAGTGAGTTACGTCCAGCCTACGCCGCATCATCGACGATAGAAAGCTGTTTATACTATCACTATAACCACCCATCACAAATATATATCTAAATCACAAAGAAGAACAATAATATCTAACAATGATAATACTCAATCACAAGATATAATAGGAATATAAAGCACAAAATGTTATAAAGATAACTCAAAGTCACAAGTAGGAGGAATGCATAAATCAAATATAGTCACAAAGTCCAAATCAAGTATAGAGAAATAATCGATAAAAGCGCATCCAAAACATATATACAACCCAAAGTATGATGATCATGAGACAAATCCAGTCATGCCAAGTTAAATAGTCTAACTGCATCTAGATATCTAAAATAAACTGTTGAGGGATCAGCCCCATAGGTCTCCTGTGCTCCATAATGTGTTGGACACATGGCCTCGTTCTTATTATTTGAAAAAATGTTATCCAGTTAGGATTAGAGTGAAGCACATTTCTAATAAAAGTTCCAATACATGAAAAATACTATAAAATAGTAAATAGTAGTGAGATACATGATGAAAAAGGAATCATGCCATAGTAAAGAACATGTAGTGAAATTGATAATTAGAGATAGTAAATAAGGTTATGTATGTAATATCCCGCTCCGTGCGAAGGCATTTGGTTGGCTTATTGAATTCGATCAGAATGTTGGACCGTAACTTGTGTTAACAATAAAAAAAATTGAGAATGATGTAGTCTCTCTAAGTTAGCCGGATAGGACGCGTTATGAAATATGGCTCGCTGGTGTGGCTATATCAAGTGGGGAATATCGTGCGTTGTGTCAAACTATCTCTGGAGGACCCGTTCAACATATATATGATCGGAATAGGAAGATCCTTTGTACAAGTGAGTGGAATTGTCCCTTCTCCTATACTCTTTCATGCTTAATAAAATAAATTACTATGTTGTTATGTTATGTCCCTTAATGTTCCATTCTTTAGTTCCTGAAATAATATATTTGCTTATGCTGAGAACCATTGTGATGAATGATACATGAATATTGAATTGCCACTATAAATCACACAATAGAAATAAATTGATAATGTTGCTTATATTTAATGATGCTGAAATGAATGAGACACTTGAATAATAAAATGCTCATGTGAATGATACATAAGAAATGAACTGGCAATGCTATTGACACTATGAAATGAATAAAGAATGTCCCTGTGAGAAATAAAATGTTATTTATTCCCTCACTACAAAAAATAGGCTTTTAGTGACGGCGGGATCCGTCGCTAAAAGTCGTTTTTCCATCGCTAAAGCCAAATAGCGACATATCAGCGACGGAAATAGTTTGTCGGAAAATAATATGTCGCTAATTTAAATCAGTCGCTAGTTTGTCGAAAATAGCGACTGATTATTGACGCATTTAGCGATACGCTATTTATTGGAAAATGCGACGTAATAGCGACGGAAACTCTGTCGCTATAGTTACCGACGTCGCAGCGGCGTAATTCAGCATGAGAGTAGCGACGGGCTAGCGACAAAAAAATCACATCGCTAAGATGTTTCCGATACGCTTTTGGTGTCGGACAGGAACATAGCGACGAAATAGTAAGTAAAATTTACGTCGCTATTCAGTCGCTATACTGGAATATAATATTTTCTAGAACCGTAGCAATGGAAACTATAGTCGTTATTCCGTCGGTAGCCTGCAGAGTAAATTTTCCAGGCATGTAGCGACGGAAAAATTGTCGCTGTTCCGTCGCTAGCCTACAATGTTCTAAGTTTTCTGTTGCTGTTCCGTCGTCATTCCGTCGCTAAATACAATATTGTATGTCAGTATTTGTGTTTCCTGCACTCCACATCCCTGTCGCCAGTTACACACACATTATGCAGTCATATAAACAGTTTCCAAATACAATATCAGTATTGGTGTTTCCAGCAGTCCTTATCCCAAATGTTTTAATACAACACATACACATATATCCAAAATTAGCTTCATACACACATACGAATAATGTTTTAATATAAGAAATATTAATACACATATCCAAAAAAATTTAATACAAGAAAGTACTGGTACAGTAAATCTAGGTCATCGAGCGTGATGGAAACCTCTTGGCGGGCGTGATGAAGACCTCTCGGCAGACTTAATGAAGATCCAAGCTGCAAACGTGAACGTCGACCTCTCGGCGCCATAGAAAAATCTGAAAGAAATAATAAGTGATGATGTGTTAAAAATAAAAACTACTGTCATGTCATTATACTAATGGAACTCGTATATTAAATTAAAATGTACGTACTAGTCTGATTCATCTTCCCAAGAGTCTTCTGAATCATCGCTTGATTCCGAAGTGTCTTCTTCTGCTTCTTCATTTTCACTATCACTATGATCTCATCTTCATCTTCCAATACTTCTTCCTCAACATCTTCCAATTCTTCATCAACGTTAACCTCCATAACGTCATCTACCGCAACCTCCATATCTTCTAAATCCTCTTCCTCAACACCAGCCAAACTTATATATGTTGGTTGAGGCTTGACCACCTCTTCCTCTTGGTAGGCTACATCCCCAACATTATATGTATTTCTTGCTTTGGTTTTGCATATAGCCCACCAATCCAGGGTACTGTACTGTCGGCTAGGATAACTCGTATAGTACACTTGAACAGTTTGACTAGCCAACACAAATGGTTCAAAACCTCTATATCTTTTTCCATGTTTTATATCAACAAAGCCAAATTATTTGTCAATCTTTCATCCTTGCTTGGGTGTTGTGTCGAACAAACGATATTTAAAAAGCACAATCTTCGTATCAACAGAATATTCAATCTCTACGATATCTCTTAGAACACCGTAGTAGTCGAATTCGGGATTGGCATCGTAGACTGAGACTCTCACACAAACTCCCAAATTTTTGGTATAATTAGCCTCCTCATCGACAAATGAATGATTGATAGGCTTATCAGTAGTTCTAAAGTTAAAGCCATTGATTGTATATCCGCTCCAACACTTCGCCTTCTTGCTCGGTCCAATAGCAATTGCTCTTAGTCCTTTGTTCTACAACTATGTACCAGGACGGAAGACCTAGTGTGGGTAGTATCAGAAAAGTAATTAGACAAAGTATGGATAGTAACATATCGAATTTTGAATGGCTAATGATTATAATCCTTACGTAATTTCGGAACCACGACGAAAACTTCATATCGACCTCTCTAGCAAGATCATCATCATCAATATCAGGTCTTTCCATTCTAATCTCAGCTCTAAAAGTACTGTAATAATAGGGAGAAACGTTATCACACTTCTAAATATCAAATTTAGAATGGCTAAATGGTGTCGCTTACTTTTCAATATCTTCCATCTCTTGGATACCGCTATTGAGGCATATATACTAATGTGCGGCTTCAAACTCATCGTCATCCAACCACCGTAATTTAGTCGCACTTGTCGGCTTGCCCCCCACATTGAAGATTATACGGATCCCTTCGTTCGGTGCATTGATATCACCTTCATCATTCCTCGGCGCTCTATTCTGATTTGTTCGGACATGAGTGTCGAAGTAAATCGAGCAGAAGTTAGAAACCTCCTCAATGATGTACGCTTTGCATATTGAAGCTTCTACATGAGCCTTATTGCCCACTTTCTTCTTCAGGTGACCTAGATATCTATAAGAAATATATTGAATATTAGAATTATTTAAATAAAAAAATTATAAATTAGAAGATTATTTTATACCTCTCAAATGGGTATATCCATCGATAATGAACGGGAGCACCTACACGTGCTTCGTATACAAGATGAATCGGCAAATGTTCCATACTATCAAAAAAGCTGGGAGGGAACACCCTTTCTAACTTGCACAATGTCACTACAACTTTCTCCTCAAGTTCTAGCATATGTTGCACCATCAACTTACTTCAACACAAATCTCTAAAGAAGATAGATAACTCGGCCAGCGGAGTCCACACATAAGAAGATAGCATCTCTCTAAAAGTGATAGGAAGTAATCGCTCCATGAAAACGTGACAATCATGACTCTTCATCCCTATCAACATGCGTCCGTTGAGATCGACACATCTCGCCAGATTCGATACGTAACCGTCAAGAAATCTCAACTTTGAAATTCATTGACATATTATCCGTTTATTATCTCTACTCAATGTAAATGATGCTGGAGGCTTCACCCAGTTACCATTGGACCTTTGCGACAGATGCAACTCTGGACGCTTGTAAATAATTTCTAAGTCCTTCCTTGCTTTAATATTGTCTTTCATTTTTTCCTTAATATCCATCACAGTATTAAATATGTTGTCAAATATTTTTTTTAATATGTATGACATCAAGATTGTTTCTTATGAGATTGTCCGGCCAATAAGGCAAATCCCAAAAGATACTCCGTTTCGTCCAATTATGATGTTGTTCGAAGCCTTCAATGTGATGGCCCGATCCCAGTTTTTTAATGACAATCGGTAAATCTCGAACCTCTTTCCAAACTACATCTTCCGTTAATCTCAACGGGGGAAGAGATACTTCCCGTTTACCAGCCCTGAAGTCATCTTTATTCCTTCTCCACGAATGTGACGAAAGAAGAAACTGGCGGTGGCAATAAAAAAATACGTATTTCCTCCATTCTGAAGGCAGAATGCCTTACTCTTCCCCATGCATATCGAACATGACATAATACCATGAGTACTCCACCCCGATAACATGTCGTAAGCTGGAAAATCGTTGATGGTCCACATGAGCATCGCCCTCATTTGAAAGTTCTGCTCCATCGATATATCAAATGTCTGGACGCCAAACTGCGATAATTGTTTCAACTCGTCCACCAACGGTTGCAAGTAGATATCGATGTTCTTCTTTGGATTTCTTGGACCGGGTATGATGAGTGTGAGAAACATGTAAGGAGTTTTCAGGCACATCTACGGTGGTAGATTGTACGGGATCACAATCACCGGCCAACAAGAGTATTGCGTCTCCGACTGTCCGAATGGAGTGAATCCATCAGAACATAAAGCCAATCGAACATTCTTAGGCTCCACAGCAAAATCAGGATGACACCGATCAAAATGCTTCCATGCTTCTCCATCGGCAGGATGCGATAATTCTCCTTCATCCATCTTTCGTTCTTTGTTATGCCATGTCATGTGTTGTGCAGTATTTGCAGACATATACATCCTCTGCAGCCTCTTTGTGATTGGCAAGAACTGCATGTACTTGTACGTGCGCATCCGCATCCGGGCAATTAATTTTTCTTTGTCCTGAATTGGCTTGTACCGGTCCTCGTCACAGAAAATGTATTTGTCTTTATCACTGTTCTCCTTGTAGTATAGCATGCAACCATTTCGACAGTAGTCTATCTTCTGGTAGCCCAATCCGAGTTTTCGCATCATCATCTTCGACTTGTAGAAGCTTTCAGGCAAATCATTTGATCCTTTTGGCAACAACTCTCTTACAAGCTGAATTATTCGGTCATAGCATTCTTACAGTAAGTTAAAATTAGATTTAAGGTTCAACAGCCGCATCACCACCGATAATACCGAATGAGAATCACAACCCAGATATAACAGAGTATCAGCATTCTTGAACATATCGTAGAACTCCTTTGCATCAGGATTCGGATCCTCACGTGCCACAGCAAAATCTAATACCATCTCACGTGCCAAGTTTGTTGGTTGCCGATATTCAAAATGATCTCCGAAAGTAGAATCTCTCACCTCGGTATTGAAGAAGGGCTGAGATTGCGAAGCCGGAGATTCTTCTTGATTAATCCACACGTTGTAGTTCGACATTAAACCCTTCTTGTAAAGGTGCTCTTTCGCGAGTGACACCTCTCTAAATAGTATATTCTTACATTTGACACAAGGGCACTTTATGCGCCTTCCGTCCATGAAATCGACATGGCTACTTGCATATATGAGAAATTGCTCGATGCCCGCCTTGAAATCGTCTGTCAAGCCAATCATACTCTCATGTTGCCGATTGTACATCCACGAACGGTCAAGTAAGTATCGACTCATTATTCTAATCCATGTGAATGATTCTGTACCAAGAATTAAGATGCTATATATCACTTGGTATCATAAAACAAACCTGGTATAACTTGGTATGACGTAACCCTCACGTACATTCACTCATAAAACAAACCTAGTATAATTAGGTATCACGTTGATACTCAAGTATCAAATTGATACTCAAGTATATATCGCATTGATCAATCAATTACCTTAGTAATCTAAAACTACTACGCCTATTTATTTCGTGTCCGTGTTCCGTCAAATTTCTAAAACTATTATACCGACAAATTTCTATTTATCTACTATACCCACTACTATACCGATAAATTTCAAACACGAAATTGAAACCCTAGAACATGTTAAGAAAACACAAATAAAACATAAATAAAAATAAATGCAAATTAGGGTTTAGGGTTTCGGACCTTGAAGAGGTTGGTCACGGAGAGGATCTCGGAGAAGGAAGGACGTCGGAGGGGGGCGCCAGAGGGGGTGGTCGCCGGAGGGGGGCACGACGGAGGAGGAGAAGAGGGAGGGTGTACGGGGTTTCGAAGGAGGGAAAGAGGGGGGACGTAGTGGGGGAGCACGCCGGAGGGAGGTGGTCGCCGGAGGTGGGGGCTCGACGGAGGAGAAGAGGGGGTGGTTAGGGGCTTCAATCGGAGAAGGAGAAGAGGGAGGGGGCCGGAGTGGGGGAGGGCACCGAAGGGCGCCGCAGTCGGGGTGGGGGGGTGATCGTCGGTCGGGGGAGGGGGAGAGGGGAGGAGAGAGAAGGATTTGAGAGTGAGAGAGATTGGGAAATTTTCAAAATTTAAGTAACTTTCGAATTTTTACAGCAAATTAGCGACAAAAATTTTCTGTCGCTACGTCGTCGCTACATGGAAATGTCACTAAGTAGTCGTTCGTTAGTCGCTACCTTTATGAAAAAAAATTAGAATAAAAGTTAATCCTTCAGTTTCGACATTTACTGCAGCTTAGCGATGTATATATCTGTCGCTAATCAGTCGGTTGACATATTCCGTCGTTAAATGGTCGCTGATCCGTCGCTAAACTTATAAAAAATTTAAGTGAAAAAATTCGTCGCCCGTAAGTCGCTTGTCGGTCGCTAATTGGTGACTGATTATGCCGTCGCTAATTTTCAGTCGCTATTTTCCTGTATTTTGGTAGTGCCTATTGGAAGAAATGGTGTGAGAAATGTTGTGATGTGATGAAATAAGAATACAAAATGATGAGGCTTGGGATCATTGAGATCACCAAGTGTAGAAATGATGTGAATGATGTGAAATGATTAGTCGTTGAACACGGTTTGGATAAAATGAGATGATGAACTATTGGCTTGTTTATTTTCAGTTAATTTACCATACCTTTATGTTTATTGAGTCATATATGCATTCACATGGTCATGGACGTATTTGTGCACAAGTTTGGGTGAGTTTCTTCGAACGGTATCTGGGGTACTGGGACCGATCCGACCTAGGGGGAAATATTAACGTACTTTGGTGGCATGGGGTAATTGCATGACATTCCACGAGGGTTGCTACCTGCGATGAAATAGCGCGTAACATTTACCTTTGAAGTCCTATATGGCATGTTGGTATTGTGACACATTCAATGAGGCCAGCAACCTACTTTTAATGGTGTGTCACAATACTTTAATTGGGATGTCCTTTATGGTAGAATTTTACTAAAGACCACTAGTCGAATGCATGTTATTGAATGTCTTATGCAGACAGAGTAATTTATTAATCATATACATGGAGGGATGCTGGATATTGATAAAATTACCTAAATGGTAGCAAATATGATAAATGAGATATTGTTCCTAATAATGACTTCTGTGGGAAGAGTAAATATATCATATATCATGTATTTTACACAGGTACGAGGAAGTCGACTATCGATAAAAAATTACTTAAAAGTGATATGTTTATCATACATGTTAATTCAATCTTAACTACTTAACATGTTAACTCCAGTATTCTACAATATTGTTTTTAGATAAAATATGTTATAACATGCTTCACTATGATATTGTGCATGAACTGTAAATGGACACTAGGCCCAAATAGATAGATCACTCTTAATAAATGTTTGCTCACATGACTACTTAGCATTGGTTTAGGCGAGTGGGCTGGTTCTGCTCACCAATACATGGCAATGTACTAACCAACGTTGTGGGCATCCTTTTCAGGTGTGTCATGACTTGTTCCCAGTTTTCTAGAAATGACTCAGATACGTCCAGCCTACGCTGTGTCAACAACAGTAGTAAGCTGTTCTAGGTTTTAATTAATTATAAAAAAATGCTCAAATAATCCATAACTCATCACAACTACTAATCATGTGCTAAAATAATATCACATACCACTATGTTATGTTAGTATAACTTATACAAGAGTATCTAGAGACAAATCCGGCAACTAAACCAAAAGAAGGTAATAACATCTATCTTATGAAAACTATCTAATACATAAGAAGAATACTTACATCTGGTCTTCTAGGAGTCGTCCAATCCAATTTTCATGTCCTGGCCTAATATGTCAACGATCCAGTCAGAAAAAGGAACAAAGTACAATCTATAATAATAAAACAAGTACAACATGTAAACAAGTAAAGGAACAATGAAACAAGGTGAATATGAACTATAAATGAATAATCTACCATACTGAAACATGTAATCAAAAGATCATGACATATAAATTTGAAATAACTACTAAAATATGTGACCAGCTGGATAAGGTCATGAATAAGAACAAGTAAATGGTATGACCTAAACCCCACGTGCACCGATGGGAGATTTAAGCTATAAACATGAATCCTAGATTGGGCTTTGGTCACATATTCGTAGTTTTTTCCCTCCCCAGATACAAGTAAAGATTATGAACCAAAATATAGATCAAGTCGTATAACAATGTGTCCAATATGAAAAGACTATGACATGAAGTAAATGAGTCAAAATCGTAGAAGTATTTGTCTTGTCCTAAAAGATCAAATATGTCTCAATGACTACCTAGAATAGGGCAGAATAGGTTAGAATTTAATCAGTGGAATTATCTAGCTATCTCATGCTTAACTATCCATAAACTAGCTATTTATATAATATCACTAACAATCTATAAAGACTAGCAATATAATATTACTAATCAAATATGTAAGAAAGTAATTTTAGAAAATAATATTATTTAGATAATAATTATAACTTGAAAATAATTTTAGTTAGGTAAATCATTATTTAGGAATATTTCTACTAGCAAAATATTATATAGACTAGCAATAAAACTATATATATATATATATATATATATATATATATATATATATATATATATATGACAAATACTGACTAACTATTTGTTATTTAAAAAATTATACAAATTACCATTTAAATAGCTTTATATAAACAATAGCAAAATATGTAACTACTAGAACCTTAATAATAAATAGATTTGAGTAAACCATTTATAGTAACAATATTAACTAAATACTAGATACTTAGCAAAATAGGAATTTATTTTACTTATAAATATTTAATAACCATCTTTCCAAAATACTTGTTAACAAATTATGTTGGAAAATCTTCAGAAAATAAGTTTTATTTATGAAGTAGTACTTGAAAATATTTATTTGGCTACACCCTAAGTTTTGGTAAATAAATTTATATATAAAATAATTTAGATTTTCTAATTAAAATTTAAAACTAAATAGGTTTTAAATTATATTTTTAACTAATTATGTAGTATTTACTAACAATTATTTAATATATATATTGAAAATAATAGTATGAAATATTGTATACGTATATACCAAAATATGTATATATACAATATATTATAATCTATTATATGGTATGGTCCAAAAACAAATTTGAAACTAATAAAACGAGACTGGGCTCTGAGCCTAGTCCAGTATAATAATCCAACAAGAAAACCTATAAAATTATTAGGCAATGGGCTTGAAGCCCTTAGCCCACAGTCTAGGGTTTAAAACCCTAAAATTCTCTTCTCCTTACGTGAGAGAAACATAGAGGCTCAAAAGAATAGAAGAGGAACGAGGAAGAAAAATGTGACAGCGAGAGAGAGTGAGGGAACGAGGTCTCACAATGGAAAGGAGTGGCAACCCTCCGGCGAAGCCTGGTGGTCGCCACGCGTGAGCGGGGCTCACGTGGCGCGTGGTCGATCCGCGGCGCACGTGTCAATATAGCTTGGAAAAGATGCCGACGACGAAATAGTGGCTCGACGCCTGGCAGAGGTGTAGTAAGACTCGGTGTGCGATTGTCGACGGAGAGAGTTGCACGGTCGCTGGGAGCACATGGCTCAGCGAATCTTGCAAGATCTGACCGAACTTGGTCAGATCCGGTGGTGAAGGTATGTATGTAATGGCGGTGGTTGTCGTGGTACTATGGTGGTAGAGGAGGTTGCGATCGTAGTGGTGTGTGGTTATGTTGTATGAAGAATTTGGGGGATAAGGTGCACTAGCAGTAGAGAGCTGGTATTGTATGGTAGGGTTGGCCGGAGCGGCAGGGTTGTGAGGGTGGCGCTGTGATGAAACAGTGGTGGAGCGGACTGGATCTGGTGTGAGGCAGTTCACGGTGGTGTCGAGGAGTGTAGGCGGAGGCTGGAGGAAGATCAGGAAGGGTCATGATGGTATTGGTGGAGATGGAGTTGGAGTGACGGTGGTTGGCCGAGGTGGGGTCGAGGCGGTGGAGTAGTTTGTTAGGGGAATGACTAGAATTCGGCCAAGGGGTGGCGCTGGGTGGTGGTTGTACTTGTTGTGGTGGCAGTAACGATTTGTGTGGTGCTGATGTTAGTGTTGGGTTTTGGATCGGGGAGACAGAGAGGAGAGGATGGGGCCGGTCGGTGGTGCTCCGACGAGGGGCAGGGAAGGCAGGTAGATGGCGGTCAGTGGAATTCCGGTGAGATCGCTGGTGGCGAGCAGGGCAGACAGAAGTGGAGGAAAGAGGCTGGTTGTAGAGTAGAGGATATATTTTTGTATAAAATATTAGGGACTCCCCATTATTCTACTAGGAGAAAGTGGAGTGTTCTCCAAGCCAAGTGGCAATCCATATAATTTGTAATAGATCTAGGGGCATAGTAAAAAGCTAACTAACTAACCACTAACTGACTAACAATTAGTTACTAACTAATCTAGTAATTAATAACTAATTACAAACTATTAACTAATTACAAATAATTCACTAATTAGGAGTAACTAACAAGTAGATGTTCACAAACTCAAAATCATAGGCCCACAGTCCAAGTCCCAAGGCTTGGTAGGCAATTAGGATAGCTAGCCTACAATCCAAGTCCAAAGCTTGGTAAGCTCATAATAACTAAATAATAAAATTCTAAAATAAAAATAATTAATTAAATAATAATTAATATAATTTAAAATAAATTTACAATAATTTGAAAATGATTCTACAACATTGTTTTTCCAAACATAGAATTTTCAAATCCTAGGAAAATAATTTTATCTCAAAAATTAGCTCAAAAATTTCAAAAATAGAAATTCAAATTCTAGGTACTTACAAATCTACCCACCTTATAAAAATTTTGTCTTCGAAATTTCAAATGACACTATAAACACAATTAAGAATAACTAAATATGAAACTTGAAAATGATTAAAATTAGTTAATCATGGAATTAAAATTTAGGCATAGTAAAAAAAATAGTACCAAAATAATATAGACATAACTAATATATATATATATATATATATATATATAAAATATATATATATATATATATATATATATATATATATATATATATATATATATATATATATATATATATATATATATTAGGCGCCTCTACCCCTCCCTCTCCCCCGTCCTCCGCCCTGTCCGCCCCTCCGGAGGCCGTTGGCGCCTCGTCCTCCCCGTCTCTCCGGAAGTCGGCCCCCTTTCCGCCGGCGTTCCCCTGCCACGTCTCCTACGTCGCCTCGCCGGACCTCCCCCAATCTCCCGCCCCGGCGGTCCTCCGTCCCGGAGGCCACACCTCTGCGCCCTCCCCCCCGGAGTCGCGCCACCCACATCCCCTCCCTCGTCGTCCGGCCCGGTCCCCTCCGGCTGACTCGCCGCCGCGCCAGGACCCTCTGCCCCCGCCTCCCACCCCGTGCGTCTCGTCGGCGGGGGGCTCGCGGACCCTCGCACCGCCCGCTCCCTCGTGCTATGCGCCACGCTTCGGGCCCCGCGCCGTCCTCCTTGGGCCCCGCACCATCCACCTTGGGCCCCGCGCCCACCTCTTTGGGCCCCGCGCCCACACTCCCCCCTTCTGGAAACGTGCCACCATCGGGACGCGCACCTGGCGTTATCCCCCCGCGACGTTTTCAAAATTTGAATTTTTTTTCAAATTTTGAATTCAAAAAAAAAAAATCCTAGGGCCGAGCGCCCACAACCGCTACTTCCGTACTAGTTTTCCAGCCTTTTTTTATTACTGCAACCATGTTTATCAGAGCGAGTTTTGTGTTTCTCGGCTATGTCACCTCTTGTATGCTCTTTTTGAGCTTTCCTTTTATCAATAATATTTCCTTCTGTAAATATATATATATATATATATATATATATATATATATATATATATATATATATAGATCTCTCTCTCTCTCTCTCTCCATATACTTTGGAAAGGCAGTTACTATATATATATATATATATATATATATATATATATATATATTTATATATTACTATATATATTTTTACTATATATATATATATATATATATATATATATATATATATATATATATATATATATATATATATATATATATATATATTTATATATATATATATATATATATATAGTAAAAATATATATAGTAAAATATATATATATATATATATATATATAGTAACTGCCTTTCCAAAGTACTTGTTAACAAATTATTTTGGAAAACCTTTAGAAAATAATTTTTATTTATGAAGTAATATTTAAGAAATATTTATTTGGCTACAACCTAAGTTCTAGTAAATAAATTTATAGATAAAATAATTTAGATTTTCTAATTAAAATATGAAACTAAATAGGTTTTAAAGTATGTTTGTAACTAATTATGTAGTAATATTTACTAATAATTATTTAATATATATATTGAAAATATATTTGTATCTAATTATGTAGTAAAATCTGAAATACTGTATACAAATATACCAAAATATGTATATATACAATATACTGTAATCTATTATATGGTCTGGCCCAAAAATTGATTTGAAACTAATAAAACGAGACTGGGCTCTGAGCCCAGCCCAGTGTAATAATCCAACAAAAAAACTAATAAAATTATTAGGCAATGGGCTTGAAGCCCTCAGCCCACTGCTCTAGGGTTTAAAACCCTAAAATTCTGTTCTCTTTATGAGAGAGAAACAAAGCAGCTCAAAAGAAGAAGAGGAACGAGAAAGAAGAAACGTGACAATGAGAGAGAGAGAGTGAGGGAACGACGTCTCATAATGGAAAGGAGTGGCAAACCTCCGGCAGAACCTGGTGGTCACCACGCGCAGGCGGGGCTCACGGTGGCCTGCGGTCGATCCGCATGTCATGCGTCGGCGGAGCTTGGAAAAGACGTCGGCGGTAAAGGAGTGGCTCGGTGTTTGGCGGAGGCATCGCAAGACTCGGTACACGGTCGTCGACGAAGAGAGGTGGCACGGTCGCTGGGAGCACACGGCTCGACGGATCAGGCGAGATCTGACCGGACTTGGCCAGATCCGACGACAGAGGTATTTATGTGATAGCGGTGGTTATCGTGGTGCTATGGTAGTGGAGGAGGTTGTGGTCACAGTGGTGTGTGGTTATGTTGTATGAAGAATTTGGAGGATCGGGTGTGTTAGCAGTGGAGAGCTGGTGTTGTATAGTAGCGTTGGCTGGAGCACCGGGGTGGTGAGGGTGGCGCTATGATGAAACGGCGGTGGAGCCGAGTAGATCTAGGGTAAGGCGGTTCACGGTGGTGTTGGGGAGTGTAGGCGGAGGCTGAAGGAAGATCGGGAAGGGTCATGATCGTACTATTGGAGATGGAGTTAGATTGACGGTGGTTGGCCGAGGCGAGGGTCGAGGCAGTGGAGTAGTGTGTGAGTGGAACGACCAAAATTCGACCAAGGGGTGGCACTGGGTGGTGGCTGTACTTTCAATGATGGCTTTGACGGTTTGTGTGGTGGTGATGATGGTATTTAGGTTTGGATCAGGGAGCCAAGATGGAGAGGATGGGGCCGGTCGGCGGTGCTCCGACGAGGGACAGGGAAGGCAGGATGATGGTGGTCAAAGGAATTTCGGCAAGATTGTCGGCGGCGAACGACAACGCACGACAACGAACAGGACAGACAGAAGTGGATGAGAGAGAATGGCTGTAGAGTAGAGGATATATTTTTTGTATAAAATAATGGGGTGTCCCCATTATTCTAATAGGAGAAAAGTGGGGTATTCTCTAAGCCAAGTGACAATCCATGTAATTTGTAATAGATCTAGGGACATAGTGAAAAGCTAACTAACTAACCACTAACCAACTAACAATTAGTTACTAGTAATTAATAAGTAATTACAAACTATTAATTAATTAGCAAATAATTGACTAATTAGGACTAACTAACAAGCAGATGTTCATAAAATCAAAATCATAGGCTCATAATCCAAGCCCCAAGGCTTGGTAGGTAATTATGATAGTTAGCCCACAATCCAAGTCCAAAGCTTGGTAGGCTCATAATAACTAAATAATAAAATTCTGAAATGAACATAATTAATTAAATAATAATAATCAGAATTTGAAATAAATTTACAATAATTTAAAAATGATTTTACAATATTGTTTTCCCAAAAATAGAATTTTTAAATCAGGAAAATGATTTTATATCTCAAAAAATTAGCTTAGAAATTAGCCCCAAAATTTCAAAAATAAAAATTTGAATTCTAGGTAGTTACAAGGTACTCGTGCTTGGGAAGTTCAGCATGCAAGATTGGCTTGATCAGTACCGAGGCAACAAAAAATTGTTGGGCATGTAAAAGATCTTCTTGTAAAAGATGTCTTCTGTTTATAAAGGATATAATGTATGGAACATTGTATATCTGTTGTACTAGTGACTTGTAAGCCAAGTCTGTATATCTTGTTGTAAATCAATGTGATAAGTTCAAATGTAAGCCTAAGTGGCAGGTGTTTCAGTTGGCTACCAATGTAATGTGCATTGTGTTGTAAGCTTTGTATTCCACTGCAAGCCTTGTACTTCATTTCAATTATCAGTAAAGAGAACATATTTCTACATACCTTATTGTGACTTCAAGTTATTTATTTATGTTTCTAGTAATCAATAAGGTGTTTTTTCAATGAAGAGATGTTTCCTTATTATCTTTATTTTGTCTACTTGTGGCGCTACGATATGTTCCTATCTTGAAGATTATTAATTATGTACTGTCTTTGTCTTATATAAGTACACAGATTGTACGGCATCATGCCCAAACGAGGACGATCAATTTCCAGAGATCAATGCGAGGATGAATGACTCTACGAAATCGGGGTATGACAGGTTGGTATCAGAGCACGACTTTACGTCCTTGGACTCTTATTCGATTTATTTTAAATCAAAGATACATCTGTGATTAACCAAAGTTCCTTCTGCGATTAATCAACGTTGCTTTCGCGAGTAAATCAAAGATTGCTTCTGCGATTATCCCAAGTTGCTTCTGTGTTTTTCAAGTTGTCTCATGTATGAAAAATTCTTTAACCCTCCTGGCACTACTAAAATAAGGCAAATTAGCGACGTAAGGGTACGTCGCTAATAATGGAAAATACTTCGCTAATCTTAATTAGCGACGACTTTAGCGACGAAAAATGAAGGTCGCTTTTAAGCAAGTCGCAAATGGCACATGCGTCGCTCTACGTCGCTATTTGCGACGTCAAAGTCGTGTCGCTGAGACGTCACAAATTTAGCGACGTAGAGCGACGAAAGTTCTACGTCGCAAACTTAGTGACGTCGGGCGACTACATAACGACGTCCTATTCTATTTACATGATGACGTGGCGCATGCCTGCCACGTCAGCAATTTGGCGACGTACAGCGACGTAACGCCGCTAATCAGCGACGTATAGCGACGTCCCCATACGTCGCTAAGACGTCGCTATCCATCGCTATACGTCGCAGAATAATAAAAAATATTTTAAAAAATAAAATGTGTATTTTTGTTTTGCTGTGTGTCTGTGTTTACAGTGTGTGTGAAGTGCAGTGTTCGAACCATCGACAGTATCGCTTACTGTTCTATGTTTTATCTTGGATAAAAAGAGCAATAGTTCAGGGTACACTTCTCAGAGCTTCCTCTTCACGTCCTTCACCTTCTCGGAATCCTGTACGACGTCCCGAGAGAGTGAAGGATGTGAAAATGAAGCTCTCAGAAGTACACCCTGAACAGTTGCTCTTTCTGTCCAAGATAAAACATACAACAGTAATCGAAACTATCGATCGTTTCGAACACTGTATTTCACATACACTGTAAACACAGACACACATCATCACAAAAATATACATTATATTTTTTTAAAATTTGGGCAGCACCTCCTTTGTATATCAGATCATCGCTTATAACCCAGCGTAGGTTTATTTGTCATCCCCGTCGCAGATATCACAAAGTAAATATCACAAGGAAAATACCAACAAAGTAAATATCACAAAGTAAATATCCAACAAACTACACTTCACTCCCACCAAGTGTATAAACAAATGTGCACCAATAAATAATTTACCCATAGGGCCAATACATACAACTCATAAAAAAATCAATAAAATCACTGCGGACCCCTGTCGCGCATCTGGGATAGCATGTACTCATACTGCTCCTGTGTGAGCTGCACCGTAGGGGCAGTAGGAGGTAGTACAACGTCTGGAGTCGACGCCGTCGATGGACCAGGAGGACGTATCTGCTCCAGCTTTCGCAGTCGGTCACCATACGCAGCAAGGGTACTCACCATCCTCTGAGTACTCTCCTCAAGAGAAGTATGCAGCTGGGTGAGTGAGGCAGCTACGGTCCTCTGCGATCCCTCCAGCTCGACCTGTCTACGCTCTGTGCGCTGCGTAGACTCGGTAAGCATGTGCAAGCTGGCAGCTGTAGCCTGCTGCCGACTCATCAGCTCCTGTATACTGTGCTCGACCGCATCAAATCGTCCGGTGATCATCAGATCATCGGATCGTCGCTCTGCCCCAGCTGCCTCAGAAATCTACTGCTGCAACTCGCGACACAGCTCGTGGAGCTGTCTGCATACATCCTGCGCTCGTGATGATGCCTGCAAAGCTGGAGACTGCGCACTGACAGAGGGGGCCCGGGATGACTCTGAAGCCAAATAGGCGTCGTAGGATCCCGTACCGTAGTACGTACCCTTCTGAAGATCGCCAACGGCGGTCATCCAGAGCTCGTCCGACGATGGACCTGTAGGCGGCTAGAAGGAAGTACCAGCCCCTCCCTCTGCTGGCGCACTAGCAGCAGCAGCCGCCTCCTCTTGTAGTCGAACAAACTCGGCCTGGAATAATGTTTGCTAACGTATAAGTATTTGGTAACGTCTATATTGATATCTATTTTCCTGTTTTCTAAATTATAGTAAATTAATATAAAGAATAGAACGTACATATGCCTGCGTCGCCCTCTCGTCAATGAACTCCCCATCCCTCCGATGGATAACCAGGAAGACGATCACCATGTTGGGGTCCTCACCCTTTTTTACATGTTAAATATATTATCTATTATTAGTATTAAACATTCTATCCAACTATACATAAAATGATGTCTGTCATAGAAAACGTACAAGACGACGAAAATACTCCGTCATCGGAATGGAGCTACCACACCACTTACCGGCGCTCGATCGTGCCACCTTGGCCTTGTCAGACCGCTCCTGGTACCTGGGCTCGCTGAATCTAGCCTTTATCGCAGTCCACTGCTCTGGCGTGATCCAACCATGGATCGGCTGTCCGGAGCGATCACGAGACTTCTGGTTGTGGATCGCATCACGGATGAGCTTGTCTGCGACGACAGAAAATTGGCCCTCGATCTTCGTCGTCCGGTGTGGTGGATAGAAATAGGTCCTCTACAAGAAGTAAAATAGAAAAGATGTATAATATACACAAATGATTATTAAAATTTAAAAATAAACAAATTTTTTACCTTGAAGTGGGCGAACCAAAAGGCCTTCCTATTTGCTGGAGCATCTGAGTATTTAATCCAAGGCCCACCATAGTTCTACCTCAGAAATACCTCCAGCTGTCTCTGTACTGCAGGAGGCCGATATCTATACAATAATAATTCTCATGAATATATATGTACATATAATCATTTGAGAAATATATATTAACTAATTAACTTACTTCGTAGGCCCGTCCGTCCAAATCTTCATATACGTCTCGCCCGGGGGAGCGCATGGAGGGTCGTTCTCACCTCCTGCCTGGACAGGATCAGTCTGATCGCCGTCCTCCATTTGCTCGACGTCGGCTCCCCTATGGAGCCGTCGGTAGGAGGAATGCTGGATGCGGGATCAGGAATACTAGATGCGGGATCAGAAACGCTGGACGACGATGGAGGAGTCTCCAACCTGCTGGAACTGCCCTGTCCCGGTAATAGACCGGGAACAGAACGGTACAATAGCGTACTCGGAGATGAAGATGAGGGTACGAAATCTCCATCCCCAGCCCGAGGCAGACGGGACTGCCTAATATAAAATCCTCCGCGTCGTCCAGATGGTCTAGTCATACCTGATAATAACATATGACAATAAAACAAAAATACATATTTATATGATAGACATCATAGATTTTTGAAAAATATCATAGTCACAGATAAAAGTGTCACTAAAGTGTCACAGATTTATATGATAAAAGTGTTACTAAAGTGTCAAATATGATGATAAAACAAACGTACAGATTTAATCCTCTTCTGAAAATTCATCTAGTTCGTTTAGCTCATCTTCTTCTTCTTCTTCTTCTTCTTCTTCTTCTTCTTCTTTCTTCTCTACATCTTCACTTTCATCTGCATCTTCCTCTTCAGATAATTTTACTTCTTCTATATAATTAGATGTGTAATGAGAAACTTTCGTCGTGTCCACTTCTATAATATTTTTTATAAAAGGTAGTTCATCCTCTTGATAAGCTATATCGTCAACTTCAAAGGTATTTCTAGCTTTGGTCTTGCATACTGCCCACCAGTCCGACCTTGTTGTTCCCCATTTAGGATAACTTATAAAGTACACGAGCTGAACCTGACTTGATAGGACAAATGGTTCGTAGGCTTGATATCGACGCCGATAGTTTATATCCACAAGACCGTGCTTGTCTACTTTCCAACCTTGACCTTCAATCGGATCGAACCAATCACACCTGAATAACACAATCTTAGCAGGCTCTATTCCATAACTATATGTCAGCTCCACGATCTCCCGTAGCATGCCATAGAAATCGTTGCCCGCATCAACATCTTTGTAGTTCGAAGATCTGATACACAAACCGCTATTTTTGGTGGAGTCGAGATCCACAAAGTTGTCTCTGATCGGGCAAGTTGTTGACTTGAACCTAAACCCATTAACACAGTAGCTTGGCCATATTTTTGCAGCATAAATTGGTCCCTTGGCTAGCGTTATAATAGACTCTTTCTCAAGTCTTGCGTATGGACGATCGACCTAAATACCACGAAAAAAGAAATTAAGCTCATTCTCAATCAAGTGCATATACAGAAAGGTAATTACAGAGTTCTCAAGTCTTACATATGCACTTAACCATGATGGAAAATAATGCCTCATTTCTTATTCTAGTTCTTCTTCTGTTATGTGTGGCCTACCTGACCTCACATCATCATTAAATATGCTAAAAACAATATCGTTCAATTAATGTAATAGTATAATAATCAACACTATTAAAATAATGTAGACGTATTGATTACTTACCCCTCCAGTTTCTCTACTTCCTTCTCGTTGCAGTTGAGTAATACATACACCTGAGCAGCCCTTAGCTCATCATCGTTCAGATATCTCTTCTTCATTTTACCCGATAGCTTTTCTGGAGCATTGAATACCTTCAGTATTGTATCATTACATTCATGATCTCCGTCGTCATTTCTGGAAGCTCTCGTTCTATTAGTTGCAACATGAGTCTTGAAATACATCGAACAAAAGTTTGTAATCTCCTCGAGAACATAGGCTTCACAAATAGAACCCTCGACCCGTGCCTTATTTTTCACCTTTCTTTTTAGGTGATTCAAATGTCGCTCGAACGGGTACATCCATCGATATTCGACGGGTCCACCAACACATGCCTCATAGGATAGATGAATCGGCAAATGCTCCATAGAGTCGAAGAATCCAGGAGAAAACACCCTCTCTAGCTTGCACAGTGTTACCGTAATGTCCTTCTCTTACTTTTCTAGACGATCAACGAGCAATTTCTTAGAACAAAGATCCCTGAAGAATATGCTAAGCTCCGTCAATGGATCCCAAACTGCCTGCGGTAAGAATTCCCGAAATGCAATCGGAATTAATCTCTCCATGAATACGTGACAGTCGTGGCTCTTCATACCCGTCAATTTATTTTTCTTTGGATCGACACATCTTCTCAGATTTGACACATATCCGTCTAGAAATTTTAGGCCCTAGATCCACCGACAAAGTCTCACTTTATCCTCCTTGTCCAGCGAGAAATTGACTTCGGCAGGAACTGTTTTCCATTCTGCTCTATCAAATACAACGCAGGGCGTTTGTATGTTTCTTCTAAGTCCAACCTGGACTTGGGATTGTCTTTCATTTTTCCCTTTACGTCCATCACAGTATTAATTATGTTATCAAACACATTCTTTTTAATATGCATGACATCAAGATTATGTCTGATCAGATTGGTACTCCAGTATGGAAGATCCCAGAATATGCTCCTCTTTGTCCAGTTATGATCTCTACCAAATCCATCGTACTTGTACCCAGTTGTAGGATCTTCAATAGCACTTGGAAAATCTCTAACCTCCTCCCATATCGTGGCTCCACACCACCTTGGCAGTGGATCACCCTTCTCTACAACGCCGGCACGGAATGCATTCATGTTCCTTATGAACGGATGATCTTTTGGCAGAAATTGCCGATGATAATCAAAGAAGCACGGTTTTTCCCCGTGTTTCAAGCGAAAAGCCTTAGTACGGTCCATGCAATACGGACATGAGAGACGACCATGAGTGCTCCATCCAGATAACATTCCATAGACCGAAAAGTTGTTGATGGTCTACATAAGGGTTACCTTCATCTGAAAATTCTGCTTCCTGGAAACATCGTACGTGTTAGCACCTACTTCCCATAACTGATTCAACTCATCTATCAAAGGCTGTAAGTACACATCAATGTTTCTCTTGGGATTGTTCGGACCAGGAATTATAACGGTTAGAAATATGTACTGAGTCTTCATGCACATCCAAAGCGGTAGGTTATACGGAGTGACAATCACAGGCCAGCACGAATACTGGGATCCCGAAAGACCAAAAGGAGTAAAATCGTCAGATGATAGCCCCAACCAGACATTACGCGGATCTGAAGCAAAATCAGGATACACTCGATCAAAGTGCTTCCACGCTTCTCTATCGGATGGGTGATCCAACACTCCTTCAATCCGCTCTCGCATGTGCCAACTCATATTTTCGGCCGTCTCTTTCACCATAAATAATCTTTGCAACCGCGGCGTTAAAGGCAAGTAGTGCATTGAATCGGTCGGTCTTCTTGCACCGGTAGACCTTCCTGTACTAGTTTTCTTATAGCGATTAGCACCACAAAATCTGCACACATCTGCGTCCTTGTCGTCTTTGTAGTACAACATGCATCCATTACGACAAGAATCGATTTTCTCGTATCCCATCCAGAGCGATCTCACCATCCTCTTAGATCGATAGAAGTCTTTAGGTAACTTAGCACCCGCCGGCAAGATCTCTATAATCAACTCCAACACTCGGTTGTAGCATTATTGCGACATGTTAAAATCTGACTTAATACTCAACAGTCTTGTAACCACCTCCAACGGTGAATAATCCTCACAACCAGAATACAATAGAATCCTTGCATTCTCCTGCAACTCCATGAACTTTGTAGCATCGACATTCGGTGCCTCCTCAGCTGTATTATGAACGAAACTAGGCCCCGCAGCATCGAAAACCATGTTCACGCACCCGTCATCGTATGAATGATTATCTGAAACAAAATTAGGTCCCACATGCATATACGGCTCAACATAAGGCTCCGACTCTGATGCTAAAGACACAAGTTCTCCGTGTGCGGTCCACTGATAGTAATTAGGCGTGAAACCCCTCGAGTACAAATGATATGTCACTTCCACTTCTGGATAATATCTCAGGTTATGACATTTCACACACGGACACTTAATTTTGGTGCCGTCCATGTACTGAGGGAACGCCTTAGCAAACTACAGGAAGTGCTCTTCTTCCGCTATGTATTCATCCCGCACACCACACATATCATCAGGACGACGATTGTACATCTATGAACTATTCCGCAAGTAGTAATTCATATCCATTTGGAAATAATTCTGCAAAGATGGACATACATTATCCAGTAGGCACAAATTCGTATATTATGTCTTATTATGGGACACACATTAGTAGCGGACAGTTACTAATAACAATGTTAGGCATGATTTCTAGTGCATGATATACAATCTAGGTCAAACTAGGTTGTACTAAGTCAAACAAAGTCAAACAAGGTCAAGCTAAGTCAAACAAAGTCAAACAAGGTCAAACTAGGTCAAGGGTTGACCTATAGTTGACTTTATCGACTCTTAGTCCAATCTAGGTCAGATGTTGACTCTACTTTGACTTTCAGTCAAAATAGTCAACCTTGGTCAAACAAGGTCAAATCTAAGTCAAATATTCTATTTCTAGTTATTACCTACCAAGGTACCCTTTACCTTATCGCTATTGGTATCCCAATACCAATACCTTAAGTTGGAATCTCAATATCTTAGTCTAGGTAACTAATACCTTAACATCCACTTTACCTTAGATACTAGATAATACCATATCCTAGTATATCCTACCCTTAGGCTAGTAGATAACTCAATACCTTAGGCTAATAGATATTACCATCTACCTTAGGCTAGTATCTATCCACCTGCCTTAACATCATACCCATTACCTTAGCTAATACTTTATTCTCAGGCTGTAATGCCCCAGTCCCAAAATACGTAGGACTAGGAACGTAGACATGCCAACCGTATAATAAATATACGTATGCTGTAAAATGCAGTAGAACCATAACTAATCTCATCCACACAAAATAAAAGAATAGAAGATCTCATATAATCACTCTGAAATTGTCATTTGGTACACGTAGTTGGGCGGAGACAAATCCACTACCAACTATAAGAAAAAATACATAAAAGAAAGATTTTTGGCGAGCGAAGCGAAGACGATCCAAATGCAATCATCCTCGAAGAAATAGCGATGATCACGGCTAGAGCTAAAGCACCTGCGAAAGACAGTAGCACACACCTGGCGAGATAACCAGGTCCTCAGAGGGACATAACAAGGCACATAATATCATGCCATATAAATTAAATAAATATTGCTCAAATAAATAAGTTAATTGAATTATAACATGGTCCAATACGCACCTACTGAACGAGCGTACCATCCCCCCAACCAAACAAGGACAGGAGATGGTAAACTAATTCACGGTGACGTATCTTTCCATGCCATGAATCCAATATGGTATCCGGACCCCAACGAGGTTCAATACCTTCTCATCGAAGTAGTAAGTCACACCTACAACCAAACAAGGACAAGATGTGATGAACTAATTCGCGACAAGTTATTATTCCAAGCTACGGTCAGATACAAGTACCCAAACCAAAGGTACTCATACCTAACGGATAAGGGTGCCTAACCAATTCTAGGTGAATGCAGTTTTAAGAACAGTTCATGGTCGCATGACTACCCAGTCAAGTCGAGAAATTACCAATGTAGTACCTCAGTAGCGAGTCACAACACCATACTATTCCTCAGTATCGAGCGAGTCTATAGCATATAGTCTACCTATCGTTCCTCAGTAGCGAGCGAGTCTACGATAGATAGGGTGGTAGTCAACTTCCAATCATGTTCTTTCCGCCCAATGCTAACTCATAATTGCTAAGGCTTCTAGCATACAATTCTATTAGCAGTTATTTCCTAACGCACGGCTTATACGTACTGGTGGCCAGCCAATCACGCATGTCCGAGTCCTATATGCGACACACAACAACGTGGAATAAATGTGTCAAGGCCATGAATGCAACACACAAAGGTGGACCCTTAAATCTAGGTTTAATGTGAGAAAAATAATACATAGCAGAATAAAAATGAACAGTAAGTTCTAACAGGTTATGCCATGTATCACAGTCACTACCAAAATTTATCGATTTAGCGACGGCCCTATCCGTCGCCAATCCGACGGTAATTACAATTAGCGACCGATCACTGACGGGTTTTGGCCAAAAAAATCCGTCGGCAATCAGCTCGTCGCTAATAACGGTCCGTCGCTACGTAGTCGTGAAGCGACGGAATAGCGACGGCTTTTCGACTTCACAATACGAAGCTTTAGCGACACGTTTCCGACGGACTGTCGTCCATTTCAAATATTAAGTACTGAACTGTGTAGACAATAGCGACGTAAAATTCCGTCGGTAACCCGTCGTAATAGCGTATCAGAGCGTATCGTTCCGTCGCTAATCCGTCGGTAGTCGTCGGTAACAAACGACGGATGAGCGACGGTTTACTGACGGAATATCCATCGATCAGGTTCTGGAAATGCTTGGCATTTCTAGCACCATGGCGACGGAAGAGTAGTCACTAATCCGTCGCTAGACCGTCGACAAAACGACTGATTAGTGGCTGATTATCCGTCGCCATGGTTCTGGAAATGTCAAGCATTTTCAGAACCTTGTCGACGGATAGTCCGTCGCTAAGCAGTCGCTAGAGAGAGGGACTGATTAGTGGCTGATGATTCGTCGCTATTCCGTCGAAGTATGTACCACCAGAACCGTGCCAACGGATATTCCGTCGATCTTCCGTCGCTACCTGGAAACAGTTTAAAATCTCCAGATAGCGACAAGTTATCCGTCGAAAATCCGTCGGCAACTGGGAATATCCGTCGCGAAACAGTCAATAGTCCGTCGTTAACTGAGTTTTTTGGGAAAAAAATTGCAGCACTTTCCCTGTTCACAAATATATGCATAAACCAAACCAATATATAATGCACACCAATTAACCAACAATCACACAGACCAAATATATATGTACACCAATTATCCAAGAATTACATAGACCAAATATGCACATACGAATTTAATGCACACCAATTATCCAAGAATCACAGACCAAACCAAATTAATAGAAAATCCTGAAGAGTAACATAATATCTGGTGCTATAATCCGATTATAGCACAATTAATCCAAAGCTCTCACAAATATTCCAAATTTTCTTAATACAAAATTTTAAGAAGAAGGAGGAGGTTGATTGTCCGGTGGTGGTAATCCCAGATGCGACCGACGAATATACTCCTCCACAAGGTACGAAGGCAAGCCGTCATAGACACTGCTCGGAAGTCGGCGTAACTGCTCTGAGGACATGAGATCCAGGAGTGACGTCACAGTCGTAGGCGGTACCACAGGGGCTTCAGGGTTAAAAGAAAGATGACCTACGGAAGACGGACCGACACCAGCAGTCGACGGACTAGTAGAAGACGGACAAACACCAGCAGTCGACGGACCAGTAGAAGACGGACGAACACCATCAGCAGACGTAGCGGCAGCAGTAGACGGAGCTGCAGCAGCAGACGGAGACGGAAAGTATGTGGCAAATTGCTCCCGCAAGGACGACACCGCCTCGTGCAGCTGCGTAAGCTGCGACCTAACATCATCGTCTGTCGGGGCCACGGGAGGAGGCGGTGTCGGTGGAAATCTCTGTGTCACCATGTGCAACGGCCCTAGGGAGCCGACTCCGTACAGGAACCTTTCTTAAAGTCGCCGACGGTATCTACGAACAAGTCGTTCCGAGCGGCCAAAGAAGAGGGCGTCCGGGCGGGCGTCGTTTCACCGACATCCTCGGTGTCAGCTAACTGAGCCCGACTAAGGGCCTCACGATACGCAGCCTATCAAATGAATGTGTTTATATTATAAGATTTACCTAAGTTGTAATCTAAATCCTATGTTTCACTAAGTTAAGTGTGAATCGTAAGTTTACCTAAGTTATAGTCCGAATACTTTTAATTCTAACGTTAATCTCATAAACATAAGTACTTACATCAGTCTCCTAGGCCCTCTCGTCGACGAAGCTCCCGTCCTTCCGTCTTTTGTGCGTATGTTAGAATACGTCGTACATGGTGACCGATTCTGGCGCCCTTCCCTCCTTCACCGTCCGTTGGGCCTACATACGAAATTTCCGTAGAAACTAATTAACTCCTTTAATTAATAATACCTAATTTGATAGTGAAACAAATTTACGGTTGCTCACCAGATCTGCAAGTGTCACTGCGTGGGACCTTGATCCCCCCGTATGAAGGCCCGCGGCCTGTCGGTTCACCTTGGCCTTCTCCGATTTCTCCTTGTACGCTTGGGTATCCATCATATCTAATAGGTCCTCATAATACTCCTGCCGAATCCAATTCGGTCTCGTATGCCCCATTTTTAGGTCATGAATCATATCCCGTATCTTCTTCGAGACAGCGCTTCTGTAGGTCTTGCGGATCGCGTCCTCGCGATGGAGGGCCACCAGTACGTTGTCTAACATAGAAATTCAATTATCACGTAATATAAAAAATGGTTGATTAAAGAGTAACTAATAATTAACCAGAAGATATAGATATATACCCTCAACTCGTCGAGCCAGACGTACTGCACGTTTGGAGGCACCGACGAAAAGTTGAGGTAGGGACCGTGGAAGTTAGCCCTGATAATTTCTCCAAGAGCCCTGCCAATATTAAACAAAAAAAAACCTACACAGAAGAAACGACTGGATTATTAACTTGAATAAATGAAAGAAATTTAATAAATTATCTTAAATTTACTTACGAGGTCCCCGCGGGCCATAGCTCTCGTCGGAACTCGTCTCTCGGCCTCTCTGGTGCCGTCGGAGGATCCGCGGGTCCGCGTATGTACTCCCCAGTAACCGGATGGAACCGAGTATGGGGGTACTCCGGAGCCCACTGTGCAGTAACTGGGGCATCCCCTGGTGGATCCGCTGCTGGTGGTTCCGATAGCGGAACGGATCCGCTAGCAGATCCGGACTCATGCCTCGATGAAGTGGTCGATCGAGGACGGGATGCGTCTGTGCCCGGGGTACTCTCCGGGTCGGGCTCGCTCGATGGGGTCACATCCCGGGAACTTTGAATGCGACCACGACCACCAGCACCACTACGACCACGACCACGACCCGCACCACCACCACCACCACCATGACCACCACCAGCACCACGACCACGGCTAGCCATCATGACCTGTAAATAGAACACATAAACATAATTAGCAATATAAAAGTATAAATGGATATAAAAAACTAAACTAAAATATACATACCACCAGTAGGGAGACGAGTGCCGTCGTGACGAAAAAGACTAGGAGTGCCATCTGTAATAAGTAAATAATCGAATGAAAAAAACATGAATTCACGTAATTGCTTTTATAAGGTCAAACTTAATTCACGTAATTGGAAGTGTTTTTAATATACAACAATATTTAACCTAATCATCGTCTTCGTTCTCATCCTCGGCCTCGTCTTCATCATCATCCTCCTCATCCTCATCCTCATCCTTATCTTCATCGTCGATTTCATCTGTATCCTCATCCCCATCAAATTCTTCTTCTTCTTCTTCTTCTTCTTCTTCTTCTTCTTCTTCTTCTGCCTCAATATTTGGGACAAGACGCCTCTTTCTTCCCTGGTTGACAGCTAAGTCTTGTGTATCAACCTCTTCCTCCCCTCTATTTTCCTCAACAATATCTTCAACATCCATTGTATCTGAGTGTTATCCCAAGTATTGGGACTTTTCGATCTGGTCCTCTTGGTATACTGGGTCTCCAATGTTGAATGTATTTCTAGATTTAATCTTGCATACTGCCCACTAGTCAAATCGATCTCTACGACGCCTTGGGTAGCTTGTATAGTAGACTTGAACAGCCTGATTTGCTATCGCAAATGTATCGGACCCTCTATACCTCCTGCAATGATTTATATCGACGAATCCAAATTGTTTATCGATTCTCCAACCGATATTTGGTATCGTATCGAACCACTCACATTTGAACATCACAATATGCATATCATATGGGCCAGTATATTGTAAATCTACAATATCCCGAAGCACTCCATAATAGTCAAAGTCTGGCTCGTCGTCATAGATGGTGCCTCTTGTGTAAACACCGGAATCCTTGGTACTGATGCCGTCATTGATAAATTCGACATTTATAGCATTCTAAGTTGACTTAAACCTGAAGCCATTAACGACATAGCCTGGCCAAGTCTTTATTCGCTTCTTCGGTCCCAGTGCCAGATAACGAACACTCTCATGAGTGAGTGTTGTTTCAGGCAATAAAACCTGTAAACAGATATTTATAATTTAAATATTTCAGATTATATATTAATAGTTCTCGGGTATAATCACAGTTACTTACGTATTTGCGAAACCATGACGAAAATGTACAATCAACCTCTCTTTGAAGTCCCTCATCGGTAATATCGGGTCTCCTCATTTTGACTTCATCTCTAAATACACTATTAGAGAAAATAAGAATATATAAGTGTAGTCACTTACTTCATCAAATTCGAGATTATAACAAGTGCAAGTGTACTGACTTACTTCTCCAAATCTCTTACTTCTTGTATGTCACAGTTTAACAAGACATATCGGTGAGCGGCATCATACTCGTCGTCTGTCAACCACCGTCTTTTACTAGCCCCAACAGGCTTGCCCCTTACATTGAATATTCCTCCATCCTCAACGTCCTCGTCATTCTTTTGAGGTCTATTTCGATTTGTCTTAACATGAGTATCGAAATAAATGGAGCAGAAGTTTGACACCTCTTCGATAAGATATGCTTCGCATATCGAAGCCTCTATATGAGCTTTGTTGCCAACTTTCTTCTTTAGATGGTGTAGGTATCTAGAGAGACAAATTATCTTGAGAATTAAGAAAGAATTTTAAAACTCACTGAAATTCAACTTAAATTATATCAATTTTTATGTACCTTTCAAATGGGTACATCCATCGATAATGAACAGATGCACCGACATGGGCTTCGTATGCTAGATGAATCGGTAGATGCTCTATGCTGTCGAAGAAGCCATAAGGAAATATTTTCTCCAAATTGCAAATTGTTAAGATAATCTTCTCCTCAAGTTCAACCATGTGTTGCACAGTCAACTTAGTTGAACAAATATCCCTAAAAAATATTGATAGTTCGGCCAACGGAACCCATACAGCAGAAGGCAACAACTCTTTCAAAGCAATGGGCAGTAATCTTTCCATAAACACGTGGTAGTCATGACTCTTCATTCCCGTTAGCTTGCGTTCATTGAGGTCAACGCATCTAGACAAATTCGACACATAGCCGTCAGAAAATCTTAAAGTAGATACCCACTTGCAGATTATTAATCTATCTTCCTTGCTCAATGTGTATTGTGCTATCGGCTTACTTAATTGTCCAGCAGCTCTCCTTTGTATCAAGTTCAGATAAGGATGCTTGCATATCTCGGCAATATCTTGTCATGTTTTTGGATTATCCTTCGTCTTTCTTTTAATGTCCATGACGGTATTGAAGACATTATCGAACACATTCTTTTCGATATGCATAACATCAAGATTATGCCTTATAAGATTATCTTTCCAATAAGGCAAGTCCCAGAAGATACTCCGTTTGGTCCAGTTATGGGTTTGTCCGAACCCATCGACACGATTATTCGATGGATCTTCCATTACAGTGGGCAAGTCCTTTACATCTTTCCAAATATCGTATCCCGATAATCTGGCAGGCGGATGAGAAAATTCTTGTTTTCCAGCTCTGAATGCGTCCTTGTTCTTTCTCCAAGGATGACTCGCGGGCAGAAATTGACGATGACAATCAAAAAAAAAGTTTTTCCTCCATGCTTAAGGCGGAACGCCTTACTATTTTGCATGCATATCGGACAAGACAGGGTACCGTGAGTACTCCATCCCGACAACATACCGTATGCGGGAAAATTATTGATTGTCCACATCAGTGAAGCACTCATCTGAAAGTTCTGTTTCCTGGAAATATCATAGGTCGTGACGCCGATCTCCCACAGCTGTTTCAGCTCATCCACCAACGGCTGTAAATATATATCGATATTCTTCGTCGGATTTTTGGGACCCGGTATGATAGCTGTCAAGAACATATAAGGAGTCTTCATACACATCCATGGTGGCAGATTATAAGGGGTCAGAATGACAGGCCAGCAGGAGTATTGAGATCCCGACTTCTCGAAAGGGGCGAATCCATTAGAACATAGCCCCATGCGTACATTTCTGGGCTCTGCAGCAAAATCTGGATGGCAAAAATCGAAATATTTCTACGCCTCTCCATCCGAAGGATGTGACAATTCTCCATCGTCCTTTGTGCGTTCTTCGTTGTGCCACGTCATGTGTTCTGCTGTATTCTGAGACATATACATCCTCTGCAAGCGCTTTGTGATTGACAAGTAATGCACATACTTGTAAGGACGTCATTTTCTAGTTGACTTTCCTTTTCTCCTGACTTTCTTGTAACGATCCGCATTACAGAAGCGACAACTTTCTACATCCTCGTTCTCCTTGTAGTACAACATGCATCCGTTGCGACAACAATCTATCTTGTCGTACCCCAGTCCCAGTTGTCGGACCATCATCTTCGACTTGTAGAAGTTTTTTGGAAGCTCTTTTGATTCCTTCGGTAACACCTCCTTCATTAGTTGTGCAATCCGATCATAGCAAGTTTGTGGCAAGTTAAAATCGGACTTTATGTTCAACAACCGTATCATTCACTGACAGTACGGAATGTGGATCACAACCAGGATATAAAGAAGTTTCAGCATCCTAAAACATATCATAGAACTCCTTCGCCTCGGGATTAGGATCCTCCGAATCAAAATTAGGCCCTGCCGCGTCGTACACCATATCTCGTGCAAGGTTCTGCACGTCTCCATAATCAACGGAGCATTCGTCGTCATCGACGACAAAATCTGCTGCAGTATTATCATCAAAAGCATAAGTAGCAGCATTCGCAACCTGTCTTTCGGCATATAGTTCACCTTGCGATGACCACAGGCCGTAATCACGTACGAAACCCTTACGGGTCAAATGATCTCTTACACTCACCACTTCTTCGTAACGTCTATTGCGACAATTACGACATGGACACTTAATTTTGTTACCGTCCATAAACTGAGCTTTGCTCATGGCATACTTAAGAAACACATCCACGCCTGCCTGAAAATCGTCACTCACACCTATTCTGTTCTCATGTTGTCGTTTATACATCCATGTACGATCAACGAAATAACGATCCATCACAGATTGGATGTAAAAATCTGTATAGTAAGGCAAACTAAACAGAATTAGTATATAATCATGTAACTGGTGGATCCGCTAGTATTCTAGCTCGAGAAAAGAAAAATCTAAGTACAGTTGTTACTAATAGTTCGATACCGATAGTGCGATACCGATACCGATACCGATAGTGCGATACCGATACCGATAGTTCGATACCGATAGTCCGATAGTTCGATACCGATACCGATAGTCCAATACCGATTATAGGTCAATTAATCAATTACAATTAGCGACCGATCACTGATGGGTTTTGGCCAAAAAAATCCGTCTGCAATCATCTCGTCGCTAATAACGGTCCGTCGCTACGTAGTCGTGAAGCGACGGAATAGCGACGGCTTTTCGACTTCACAATACGAAGCTTTAGCAACGCATTTCCGACGGACTGTCGTCCATTTCAAGTATTAAGTACTGAACTGTGTAGACAATAGCGACGTAAAATTCCGTCGGTAACCCGTCATAATAGCGTATCAGAGCGTATCGTTCCGTCGCTAATCCGTCGGTAGTCCACTTCTAGGATATGGGAGCTATATCCTAAATATCTAGTCTAAAATTAACTTGGTTAGGATATTAGAGTGTCCTTACTATCTAGCAAGCACTACCTTAGTCTAGTCACACTAGCATTAATTACCTATAATTCCTACCATGTCTACACTCACACATTACACCCCAAGACGTCCTGCATGCTAATAGGCATGGTAGGCCTGCTTTTCATTCCTCACTCTCTAAAGCACACATACAAATATATATGTATATCACAGTTAGATGTATAGATATATACATCTATATAGAAGCACACAACTGACTTATGCAGATGAAGAACTCGCACTGTCCTTGACACAGTGAACATATATATACACCATGAACCCAAACTCCATATTCACATTTACTAATCCAAACACCACCAAACTAATGGATAACACCCAATATGGATAACACATTATTTAGCCAATATATAAACTCAGATGAATTTGATAAGCAAAGCCCCCCGCCGCCCCCGACCAAAGCCCGCCGCCCCAAGCCCGCCGCCCAGCCCCCGACGCCCCCACCCCAAGCCCGTCGCCCAGCCCTCGACGCCCCCGCCCCAAGCCCGCCGTCCAGCCCCCGACTCCCCCGCCCCAAGCCCGCCGCCCAGCCCCCGACGCCTCCGTCCCAAGCCCGCCGCCCAGCCCCCGACGCCCCCGCCCCAAGCCAGCCGCCCAGCCTCCGACGCCGCCGCCCCAAGCCCGCCGCCCAGCCCCCGACGCCCCAGCCCCAAGCCAGCCGCCTAACCCCAGAATGTCCCCAAGCCCGCCGCCCCCGCTGCCCCTACGTCGACACCACGACAGAGAGAGAGAGAGAGAGAGAGAGGGAGAGAGATCGAGAGAGAGAGAGAGAGGGGATTACCTTCGGGAGAGAGAGAGGAGAGGACGCTGACGCCGTTTACCCAAGCCGAGAGAGAGAGAGAGAGATAGAGAGGAGAGAGAGTGAATTTGGGGGGAATGCTAAAAGTTCCCCCCGCCTTTTCATTTAAGTCTAGAACGTAAAATTAGCGACGGACACGCGACTGCTAGTTATCCGTCGCCAATTGGTCGCTATTATTGATACTGCCGACTGAATATCCGTCGCTACGTCGTCGAAGAAATGTTCCGCCAATTCTCTACACAATTTCCGCCAAATAATCGACTACGTAGCGACTACTGGAGATCCGTCGCTATATCTCCGACAGTCTAGCGACGGATGTGCGACCTTTCGTCCCCCTAAAATTAAAATAAAAAATGGCAAATGTGTGTGGTCGGCAATCAGTCGGCGAGCGGCCACTAAGCCGTCGCTAACGCCGACTGAAAATTTCGGTCGCTAAATATCCGTCGCTAATTTACTGTATTTTGGTAGTGAGTTTAATTTGCATAAAGAAAATAATAAATAATACATGAAATATGAGCTAAAATAAGTAAACAACAAATGGCAAGGTGTCTTGCCTGGTAGGGCGCCTGGTGTACTGCAATGATGAATGTGGCATAAACTACGACTTCGGTGCAACAACTATACAAGGTGACCTCGGGTGGTGGCACGGACAGTTCCATTGGGTCCAGAAGGGTGAAATTAGTTAGGATGGACATAAGGTAGTCTCGAATTTGGCAAAAAAATAGGAATAACGGGATTGGTCATGGAAAGGAGAAAATCAAAGAAAAATGGATAATCAAATATTTATGATATAGAAAACTATTTATAATCTCTCAAAATATATTCTATGAGTTTAAGTAAATACTTGAAAATAGTTATATATAAAAATTTATGAAAGTATATTTTGTTAGTCCAAAATACCTTTAAGTAAATTAGGTTGAAAATCATAATCGTATTAAAACCTTAAGTTGTAAAGGTAGGATTTTTCGTAGAAATCTATTATTTAAAAATATTTTTCAAATAATAAAAATCTAGGAAAATATCTCCAAATTTGAAATTTCATCATATTCTAAAATGATAACTTAGTGAAAATATTAAAAACAATAATAATTAAACTAATAACCATAATCCCTAATATACATAACTAAATTTTAATAAATAAAAATAATAATGATAGTAATCATAATAATAATGCCCACATACTGCTTTACTAGTAGTAGTCGTTAAAATAATAATTCAAAAATACTAATGATATTTTACATATACAGTACATAAATACATTCCTAAAATAATAATAATAATAATAATAATAATAATAATAATAATAATAATAATAATAATAAAATTATTAACACCTGTAAAAATATATAATTTTAATTCAAATTAAGAACCATTACAGAAATAATAAAAATAAAATAAAATAAAATAAAAATAAAATAAAACCTCACAGAACTGTTCTCTCCTTCGAGAGAGCAACAGTACTGAGTAGATTTTATTTAAGAAAACTAAAAAAGAAAGAAGAGAGAGAAAGAGAATTGGAGAGAGGGAGGAAGAGAGAACGGGAGAACGAGAGAGCGGAGGTGTCGTCGGCGACGGCTGTCGGTGGTCACGGGGACGGAAGAGGAGGAGGAAGAAGCGGCGGAGGAGTTCGGGCGGCCAGGGACGCGTGCGACGGCTAGGGCACGCCGGCGCAACGGTCGTGGAGGCGGCGGCCCATCGAAGAGGGTTTCGGCGCTGGGTCGGCGGCCGAGGACGCGTCCAGGCGGTGGCGTTGAGGAGATGGGAAGCTGAGAGAGGGAGGTCCGGCGCTCTCCGAGAAGTGCGCCGCCGGAATAAGGAGACGGCTTCGGGAGGGTTTAGGCGAGTGAGGGGGCGGAAGGGTCGGAGGAGCTGGGCGACCGACGGAGGTTCGGCGCGGATGGTGGTGGCGGCGTGTTAGGCGCGGTGCCGGAGGATTTTCGGTCGGGGCTCGTCGGCGGCGGCCCATGGGGAGGCGCTAGGCGGTGAAGAAAAAGCCACGGAGGAAGAGATCGGCCACGCGGAGGGGTTTTCGGGCATCGCGGCGCGCTCGCGCTCTGACGGTGTGGTTCGTGTGGCCTGCTCCGGCGCACGGGGTGGTACGCTTGCGGAGGCTGAGACGGAGGCGCAGGGAGGCACGTCGGCCGATGGCGAATTGGTGCAGACGCCGCTCGTACGACCATGGCTTGGAGGCGGAGCGCCGTCCGCAGACCTATTGGCGGCGGGGCTCGCGGTGAGGTAGGTTTTTCTTTGTTGTGTTTGGGATTTTGGTGGGGTGGCGCTGGTTCTGGTGATGTCAGTGATGGTGTTAGGTGGTGGATGTCATGGGTCGATTGGGAAAGCCGCAATGGTCGGAGATGGTGGGCGGTCGGGGTATTGCCGGTGGTGGCTGTCGTGGAGTTTGGTGAGGATGATACGGGTGGCTGGACGGGACTTCGGCCGGAGGTCAGGGGATCGGGCTTGCGGGGGTGTGATGACAGTGGGGTCGACGGGGGTGGCTGTGGCGGAGACGGGGTTAGGATAGGGATACGTTTAGGGATTTGGTGTCGGGGTGTGTCCGACATAAAAAAAATTTATGTACATGTAAACATGGAATAAGAATATGGATGGTGGAACACGGACATGGTGCACGCACTTTAGTTGTGGTGGAGGATTTGTAGATGAAAATATTGGAGGAGTACCTGCCTATTTATAGGATGTGGGAATTCCCAATTGGATAGGATTAGAATAGTTTTAAAAACCCCAATAGATAATTTTTAAATTAAATCAATGAAATCAAATCTAAATTCAAATACAAATCTAATTTAAATCTAATTAATTTTTAGTTCAAAATCAAATGGGATAAATCAAATTTCAAATATTAACTATTTAAATAATTCCATAAATTTAAATCAAGATTTAAATCTCCGCAATAATTTTGAAATATATTTTCCAAAAATACCAATAATAATAATTTTGAAAATAATAAATCTTTTTGAATAATAAAATATTAATATTAATAAATTTCGAAAATAGAATTATATATAAATTCATATGCAAGGAATAATTGCATAAAATAAACTTCAAGTAAAATACAACTAATTATTATATATATTATTTGAACTATATAAAAAAAATAGAAAAATGTTTTACTAAAATATGTACGCTTGCACATATTCGCACTCGTCGAGCAATTACGCGAAAAACGAAATTTCGTGCACGACGTATAATACGACTACGCGACGTACAATACAAAATTTTAAATCTGTACCAAAATCGATAATAAAAAAATATAGTAGAAATTTAGGGGTTTTGCATAGGCTATAGGTAATTCTCATTACTTTGCTAATACCTTAGATACCTTAGGATACTAACTCTACCGTTCTAACAATATACCAACACTCCTAAGATACTCTAATATTTACATAGAGATATACCCAATAGGGTATCCTATTACCATAGACTAATCTAGGACACTCTTAAGATACTAGGATATCTAACTATCCTAGGATACCAAATTCTAGCCAAGATACTAACTTAGGGTACTAACTTATAGCCCATATCCTAATATCCTATTATCTTGATACCCTCAAGATACTAGCATAATCTAACTACCCTAAGATATCTAACTTAGGATACTAAGTTACCTAGGATAAATAGGATACTAACTAACCTATCCAAGACACTAACTAACCTATCTAGGATACTAACTTCTAGTATCCTAAGATATTAACTCACCTATCTAACTCTAGGATACTAACATCCTAAACAAGATATTAAATTAGTGCCTAGGATACTATCCTAAATATCTAACTTAGGATACTAACTTATGTGTAGACACTAACATACTCATCCTAAAACAAAATCACACCCCCCAACATAATAAGAGCTACTACCCTACAGCACAAGCTGCTGCTGCTGCTGCCTTTGCAGCCACTTGTTCCCTCCCTCTTGCTACTCTATCATACCCTCTCTAACACACACACAACACTCACTACCACATCTAAATCCCTCTCACCTTTCTCACTCTCAAATACACACACACACACACACACACACACACACACACACACACACACACACACACACACACACACACTAACACTTATCTCAATATCCCTCTCCACTCACACTCATACTACCATACTACCACACTACCACATCTAACCTCCCCTTCCTCAAACACACACTAAAAAAACACAATCATACACTCACACACTCTCACATCTCATCACAAGCACAAACACACTATTAAAACAATATCTAATCCCTTTCTTCAAACAAACACACATAACCATAAACAACCAACCACCAATCCAAGCCACAAATACACAAACCAAAGGCCAAATGGATAGCCAATAACTTGCCATGCTTCCCCCTCTCTCACTCTCACACAAGACACAACCACACACACTATATATTTATAAACTTTTATCTAAAATAGTCCACATACATAAATATATACCAATTTATATATATTTACATATATACATGACTTGTGGGTCAAAAATACATAGATATATATAGGAATCCATATGAAAATCAATTGGGATACCTTAACCATGACTAACCTACCTTCATTTATGCACAAAACTGAAATGAGGATTCTAAATGACCTATTAGACATTTCCACAAATACTTGGTGTGTCACCCTCCGTGTGTGTGTGTGTGTCTCTGTGTGTGTGTGTGTGTGTGTGTCTCTGTGTGTGTGGGAGAGAAGGAGGAGGAGGAATTAGGTTAGGGTTTACCGCCGCTCGAGGAGGAGGAGCTCGACGGGGGGGAGGGAGTCGCCGGGGGGGGGAGTCACTGGGGGGGGGAGTCGCCGGGGGGAGGGGGAAAAAAAGAGTTTCGAGTTTTCAATTTTTCGAGTGAGGGAGAAAAAGGAGTCCTGTGCCCTAAGTAAAAAAGTTAGCGACGTCAATAGTGGACGTCGCTAACCGTCGCAAGAATTTTAATATAAGCGACATATTTTCTTAATATGTCGCTGAACGTCGCTATTCCGCGACATACTTTATCTACTGTCGCTGAACGTCGCTATTCAACGACATTTTGCGACGTCATTAGAAAGGAGTCGCTATATTATATAGTTAGCGACGCAATTTCATTCTGTCGCTAAATGACGTCGCTAATAGGGCATATTTTAGTAGTGTGGCTCCTCACTGGATGTTCCATAAAATAAGTCTAAATACATTATGATACCCATGAATATCTGTTATTGTTGATTTGGACACTAATGACCCAACAATGATTCAATGCTTTAGTATGCTAACTGTAAATGATGTTCGAAATGTGAAAATAGAGAAAAGTTGTTATGTGTGCTGTGACATGTTTGAAACTTGCATTTTATGTTGGAAAAGAATTATGAATGGGACAATTGATGATTGAGTTCAACAGAAATGATGAGTTGACTCATGTGTGATAGCCTTGTTATTGTGAGACCCTAAAATATTAGTTTTGTGCTATGATCAATAGTATTACTAGATCATGATTGTCTGGAATAGACTTGGGTTCTGTATTGTGTAAGGAATGGCTTCATTTCTGAGTGGTATATGCCTCTACCACCTCAGAATGAGATATATTTTGACCCTTTCTATAAGGATAACAATGAGTCTATATGTGGGCATTAGGTAGTGCTGAGACTTAGTTGAGAATCATGCCTTGTTGCTAGGTGACTCGAGTGTTTCTTGATATTTGAGTTTGGTTGATCAGTACCAGTCCCTCAATGGTGATGTTATGCTGGGTAGCAAGATTGTTAGAAATTATAATAGGTACCATGGTTTGAAATTATGCAGTCAGATGATGACTCAGACTAACCTAATGATAATTATACTATCGGTAAATGGATTTCGTAAGAGAACGTTGTGGCTTAGAATATTAAACGATAGTTATGATTGGTTGGATGAAAATTTATGTGTGACTATTATAAATCGGTTGCTAAGCTAAAAGTTCTTGGAAAATATTGTCGATGACTCGAATGAATGTGAGAAATCTGTGCTATGACCATAAGGTGTGATAGATGCTAACCCATCTTGACTACCAAAGGATAGAATTAGTAAAGTACGAGTTCGTGCTTGTTGAGATGAATATGCGTTGCATATGTGCATGTATGCTTGAGGATTTAAATTGTATCACAAAGGTAACAAGAAGTAACTCTGAATACTTGTGTAGCGTAGAGAGTGGCTAACTGATTTATGAAATTGTAGGATTTGATCAGATAACTTTACCCTTGCGGTATGAAATTTTATGAATGTCCATATGAGATTTTGATGGATGAAAAATGAATGAGATTGAGAATCACAAAATGTGTTGGATAATATCAATAGATAGTATGACGACAAAGATGACTGTCAGATGGGATGTAGATTTCTGGGTTATGACTTAGTGATATAACTTTGTCATACAGACCGAAATAATATGGTTGTTGATATTGCAGATCAGTAACATAGTTATATGATCATTAGATGGTATATATGGACAATTGCTAAAATTGAGATATTGATATGAAATACTTTATTAGACAATGATAAAGCCATTCAAATAAGTTGATGGTTAATGGGATTCGATGATTTGGTTGAGACTCTATCAGACTAAATAGGGATAAAACAAAAGTAAAGAATCGACTGATATAATTAAAGGGGAATATACGATGAAATTGATGACCCTTGAATAGTGAACCTTGGCATCGAAATCAATATGGATACGAAGGTATTGGAATTGAAATTGGATCATTAAAATTTTATGTGGGGTTGGGACTAAGACAGTAATATTGTTAGATGAATCTTATTCAATTTTTTGGATAAGTCTAGAATGAGCCTTTGTGGGAGTTAGTCCCTTGAGGATGACCATGGATAGATAGACTTGATCCTAGATACCGTGGGCTGCATAATCAATTGTCGGCATAGCCGACAATGGTGATTAGTTGTGTATATTGAGTTTATACCCATAGGTTTGGGTAGAGTTCCTCGGAACTGTCGGTTGATTGTTTGCCCTAAGAATAATAAATTAGTATGGTCCCTACTAGCCATCCATTCTAGGGAGTCACCTAAATGATTTCATTCAGCTGCCAGAATAGCTAGCCATAGAGACTTGATCGAATAATAGAATGATCTTTGGCGACCTATAGTACGGTCCTTTGGTATTGTACAAGAGATAGTGATGGGTATGACCTAAGAAAGTTTATACTGCAATATGAAGCTCAAAGATGTTTGACAATTGAGAAGTAATGTGCCATCCTTCAAGAATTGCAATTGTGGGGTGAGACATGAGTTGTATGTATCGAGAAGTGAATTGTTTCTTGAGTTGGAATTAACTGCTCTTGATAGAAATATCGGTCGATATCTAAAGTCGATTAGTTGCATTAACATTAAATACTGCATATCGAGTTGAAAAGATGGTTCGTTGCTCAAAAGTTTGATTACTGATTTCATAGTCGAAAATTAAAATTAAAATAAGATATTACATGATAGATATTGTGTTGGATGGAATGTTGCGTGGAATTGTGCTCTTGGCTTGAGTAATTGATAATGAATGACCCTCGGATTGGACCATTTTAGAAATGATGAATGGCCTCGATAAAAAAATATTGTTAGATTCGAGAAGTTGTTTAACAATTGGAAATTTTGTAGAATCAATCACGATACAATGTGAATCGAAATCAAATAACAGCTGGTTGCATTTAAAATTTGATTGAATGACAGATGAAGAGATTGAAACATTGCGATAATATGTTGAAATACTTAAAACAGATGGAAGGACTGGTATTGAGATTGAAAGAATGAAATTGCATCTTGATTATTGTAAACTTTTAATATGGTTGGTTTAAGTTAGACCCTTTGTAAGACCCATATTTGTTGTGTTCATTTATTTTTTTTAATATTGTTTGTTAGTCTTAACCCAGCCCATAAGTTTAGCCCATAACTTAAACCCAACCCAAAACCATTCCTTTCCCCACTCACCGGTTCTCACTCCCCGATCCTAATTGTGCGCCCACTTCCTTCTCCACCATCTTTACGTAACCCCTTCTCACCTTCTCCCCAGAAACTCACAGAAGAGAAACTCACCCCCATTCTTCTCTAAACCTTCACAACTCTCTCCACTCTCTACCAATTACAGATCCGAGACCACCATCGGAATCGTCTCGCCACCCTCTTTAAGACTAGACCCCTCTTCCCGCTCTTCCGTGACGAAATCGGCCACCGACCTACGCCCCAGACCCGTGTCGGACCCGCCAGCACACGTGCGCGCCATCCGTCGGCGTCGTTCCGAGTTCGAGGCCTCCCCTCGGTACTCCTTCGTGCAAGTTTGGGTAACCTCTTTCCTCTTTTCCCACTTTCTGTGATTGTTCTCAGAACCCATATGAGTTTCTGTTTTAAGATAGGTTACGTAGATTTCTAATTGGGTTCTGTAGATTAATCTTTTAGTTTCTGTGTGTACAATGTGTAATGTTGTAATAATAATTATTTAGGAAACTTTATTGATTCACTGCTGGTATTAATTGGTTGTAGCTCAACCTTAGTAATTTAAAACATGGTTTTAAATGATTTAAACTATTCATATATATAGTTATGATTATCTTTTAATCTTAGTTGTAGAGATTTTAAACCAATAATTATTTAATAAAGAGTTTACAAAATATTGGTTAAATAAATATTCATTTAGAAGTTATTATCTTTAAAATTAAATTTTTGTTAAGTAAATAGTATAACAAAATTATATTTCAGTAGATGATTATATATATATATATATATATATATATATATATATATATATATATATATATATATTTTATATATATATATATATATATATATATATATATATATATATATATATATATATATATATATATATATATATTTCCTTTTTAAAATATAATTTTAAATCAAAGGTTTTATAAAGGGATATATCTAATAAAAACTAATATATGTTAAAAAGGTTATTTTGTTAAAAATGATATTTAGCATTTAAATCCGAATAAATCTTTTATATTAATGTAAAACCATTATTTTGGTAAGAAAAAAAAGGGTGTTTTTGCGCATTAATTATTAGTTTAATATTTAAAGGTGATTTTTCTAAATAAATAAAAGATATATTTTTACGAAAATTATTTTGATTAAATAACTAAACTTGATAAATAATTTTTATTTCGAAATGCTATGTCAATAAAATCTATGTTTCCTACAAAATTACTAAATTCTAGAGATTTATTTTTAAAGTAATTTTTCCTATTAATTATTATTTACGACAAAAACCTGTGTTGTTTAATACGGTTTATAATAATATTAGATTTGTAACAAAACCTACTTTTGTATAAATTATTTCCAATTAGGTTCACCAACCTGCCAGACTTAGCCTTAGTATTGTACCTTAGAATTAGGGCGTAGTTCTGATTACTAAAACGGTACTACGATCTTGTAGGTCCTGCTCCGTAAAATCCTAGCGGTTACATTCTGATTGCTGTCAAGTTAGGAAATAATTTGAGGCAAGTTTTCATATTTACTCCATACTTGTGTTTCCATTTTAATAATTAAATGCTATACAAACATTGATTACATGTAGTCTAGTTACACTGAATCACCGTGGTTCCCTCTTGGACTCCACGTAGGAAGATAGATGGCTGGATGGCTATCTTGACATATTGGATTATTTTACTATTGACTCATCGACTCATTGCTTGGGGGAGTAGTATAACGTCTGTGACCAAAGCCAAAACTTGCTCGTTTATCGTCTGCGCTAACCCCAACCTCACTGTGGGTTGAGCCGTACCGTATACTATTCATTTTGGCCAAAATGTTAGTATACATATTGCCTCACCAGCCGGTCACAGGCCCTGTTATATACTCAAACACTAGCCTAGTATTACATCATGCATGACATTGATTCTTTTTCACACTTGCTAGTCTTATTTTACTATATTTAAATACAAAATTATAATGTTTCATAAATGTCTCGCATTTTTTCCATTTAGTTATTATCTTAGGAATGCTAGTTGTGGATGTGGTATGTTACTTGCTCCCTCTTGACTGGAGACAACATTTTTAGGTGACTGTGATGAAGAGGAGCTGCCCTACTGTACTTTCTATGGGACAGACTCGGGTCTCGCAGAGACTGAACCAGGAACCCCAGAACCTTAGCTGTTGGATTAGTACTTTCCCTTTTTGAACAATGTAATAAATGAATTTTCTTTTGAATGTTGTTATTAATGGTGGTTACTTTCAGATTCACTTTCAATTCAATAAAATATTTTATTTTCGTTAGATCTTCTGCATGTTTGTGTTTCACTACTTGATACAGCTTACTGCCGCCGTCTCACAACGATGCAGGCTGGGCATGATCCGACTAAACCCAGATTATTTGGGACGGGTCATGACATATTTTTAGTGGTGGCCCATGCAGGTCAGTTCTGTAAGCTGGTCTAGTCAACTTAGTCTAGACCATCACGCAGTTCTGTGACTTGACCTAAGTTTAGTTGAGACATTAGGAAAACAGACTTAGAAACAACATAGAACACCTAGAGAACATTTACCTTGTTACATTATTGGACCGAAAGTATATACTTTAATAACTATTTTTGCTTGCTTATAGTTTATTAGGCTCCCTTGCTTATGTTTGTACCCAAACCTGTACGCAGATGGCGAAGGGTAGAGATACTCGTTCTGGGCCTGCTGTTGAGGATTCGTCCTCTGAACATACTCCAACTCAGGCACAGTCAGACCCCTCACCGTTGCAGCTTACTGATCGCCCTAACGCTGCACGGCCTCCGCGTGCTGCTTATACTTCCACAGTGCATACAGCAGCGCCGATCCCTCCTAGGACCGCAATTCCACCTGCTGAAGCGGTTTCTCCAGCTACTCCACCAGCACCAGTGGACAATGCTGACCTTGTAAGTCTACTACGAGGTGTACTTGAGGGCCAGAGAGTTCAAGCAGAAGTGAATCGCGAGCAAACCGCGATTATGAAGGAGGGCATGGAGAATGCCCACAATGTCGCTATGGCAGCGTTGCAAACATCGCAGACAGAGAAGAGGCCTGCCAAGGTGAGAAAAGTGAATTGATAATTTATGTTTCATTGGAGAAATATATAGATATTGATGTATCGGTCCTTTAATTCAGGAGAAAGTTGGGGACATTGAGAGTTTCAAGAACTTGAGTCCGCGGCCTTTCAAAGGGACTGAAGGCCTAACCTACGCGGACGAGTGGCTGGATGACATGGAGCGACTCCTCAGCGTTGCTCGCATCCCACCTGGACTTATGGTAGAGGATGTAGCTCTACAGCTTCGAGATGTTGCTAGCATATGGTATCGGAGCGAGCCTAGATTTATGACTGGAGGAACATCCTGGCGTTCCTTCAAGAAGCAGTTCAAGAGGAAGTTCTTCCCAGAAGCTGCTCTGCAAGCCATAGGAAGGCAATTCCATGACCTGAAGCAAGGAGACTGTACTCTGGAGGAGTTCGTATCTGAGTTCAATCGACTTAGCAGGTTTGTACCCCGCCTGGTTGCAGACCCTGAGGAACGTGCTCAGAAGTTCCGACATGGATTGCGGGAGGAGATCCGTACTTATGTTGCTGCGAACGGAGCTAAAACATTCGACAAGATGCTTAAGGTGGCCCAAGACGTAGAGGCCAGTTCAGCCGGCCGTACTAAGAGAGAGCACCCTGGATCCAGCAGCCATCACCAGGAAAGTTCTAAGAGGCCCAAAACCAGCAGCAAGCCCTCTCAGCAGCGCACCACAAGGCACCCCAGCAAAGTCAGCCGAAGACCGTCTCATGTACCTACTGTAAGAGGCCCGAACACTCATCAGATGTCTGCAGGAAGAGACTAGGCCACTGTCTTGCTTGTGGGTCTGCTACCCACCGGATCAGAGACTGCCCCACAACATTCAGAGCTGGACCTGGACAGCAGAAGGGTCCACTTCCTTCCCAGCAGCATCGGTACAACCAGCACAGGACTGGGCAAGCTTTTGCCTTGGCCGTTGAGGAACATGAGGCAGAACCAGAGCCAGAAGGAGATGTCGTTGTAGGTGCCATCTTATTACACTCACACCCAGCTTTATGTCTATTTGATTCTGAAGCATCGCACAGCTTTATATCTTCAGATTTTGTTGCTGCATATCATATAGACGTAGGGTGTAGTAAGATGATTTGTAGAGTTATGACTGGAGGGGGACCTATCCCTATCACAGAGACTTGTACCTGTCCCATCACCATTTTCGGTCATACCTTTCTAGCACCCTTACTTGTTATGCCTCTCCCTAACTATGATATAGTTTTGGGTATGGATTGGCTGAGCAAGCAACACGCCCTGATAGATTATCGTCGGGGCTGTGTTATCTTTAGCCCACCTGGAGGACCAGAGTTTGAGATAGCTCGAGCACCTGAGAGCATGGGACGTGTTTCCTATACTTCCATCACAGTAGATTCTGGACCACCTCATCCCTTGATAGCAGAATACCTGGACGTCTTCTCCGACAATCTCCCAAGTTTACCTCCGGATCGAGGTGTGGAGTTTACCATTGACCTAGTTCCTGGCTCTTCTTCCATTTCTCGAGGTTGCTACAGAGTCAACCCCAAGGAGGCCAAGGAGATGAAGGATTAGATTGATGAGCTGAAGGCCCAGGGATTTATCAGAGATGGAGCTTCACCCTGGGGAGCACCAGTTTTGTTCGTGCCCAAGAAGGATGAAACCGTGCGGATGTGCATTGATTACCGGGCGCTGAACAATATCACTATCAAGAACAAGTTCCCTTTGCCCAGGATCGATGATCTGTTCAATCAGCTAAGCGGAGCGAAGGTGTTCTCAAAGATTGACCTCAGATCAGGATACCATCAGGTCAAGGTTCGAGAGGAGGACATTCCGAAGACGGCATTCAACACTAAGTATGGTCAGTATGAATTCTTGGTCATGCCCTTCGGTCTCACCAATGCCCCAGCTGTATTCATGAATCTCATGAACAAGGTCTTCCATGAGTTCTTGGACCAGTTTGTCGTCGTCTTCATCGATGACATTCTAATTTACTCAAAGACCCAGGAGAAGCACGAGAAGCATCTGCGGATTGTCTTAGAGACTCTGAGAAAGGAGAAGCTCTACGGTAAGTTGTCCAAGTGTGAATTTTTCCTGGATAAGGTGAAATTTCTTGGTCATGTTATCACAGGTGAAGGTGTATCTGTGGACCCCAAGTAGATAGCAGCAGTTGAATCTTGGACAGCCCCCAGCTCAGTTACAGAGATCAGGAGCTTTTTGGGTCTAGCTGGATACTATCGGAAGTTTGTGAAGGACTTCGCGAGGATTGCGGAGCCTATGACAAAGCTGACCCAGAAGAATGAAGAGTTTATTTGGACTGAAGAGTGCCAAGCGTCATTCGAGGAGCTGAAGAGAAGGCTGACAATAGCGTCCATCTTGACGCTACCATCTGGATCAGGCGAATTTTCCATCTACAGTGATGCCTCGGGTAAAGGATTGGGATGTGTACTACAGCAGCATGGTAAAGTAATTGCCTATGCTTCTCGGCAATTATGGAATCATGAAAAGAACTACCCGACGTACGACTTGGAGCTGGCAGCAGTCATCTTTGCCTTAAAATTGTGGAAGCATTATCTCTATGGCGAGAAGGTGGACATATACACGGACCACAAAAGTCTCAAATATGTCTTCACTCAGAAGGAGCTCAACATGCGCCAGAGGCGATGGCTAGAGCTGATAAAAGATTTCGACATCAACCTGCAGTACCATCCGGGTAAGGCTAATGTGGTCGCTGATGCACTTAGCAGGTACCCAATGGCTATGTTCTTGACAAAGAACCATCATTTGCTGGAAGAATTGGAGAAGCTTGGATTGGAGATCGAGCTACCCAAAGAGATTATGTCAAAGCTTGGAAAGGCAGCAGTTGTACCAGGCGTAGACTCATCTATGATGCAGCTACATGTGGAGTCCAGTTTGATCAGTAGAGTCAAGAAGACTCAATTCCAGGATGAAATACTATGCAAGCTAAGGGACAAAGTGTTAGCTGGAACACTTGAAGGATTCTCTATAGCTGGAGATGGAGCTCTGAGGCATGGCACGAGACTTTGCGTGCCTATCGGCGAACTGAGGAATGAACTGATGAAAGAGGCGCACCAGTCGCAGCATACTATACATCTCGGAGCTAACAAGATGTACAAAGACATGAGGACTCATGTTTGGTGGCTTGGAATGAAGCGAGACGTGACAGAATTTGTCTCAAGATGTTTGATCTGCCAACAGGTGAAGGCAGATCGCCAGAGACCAGCAGGTTTGTTACGACCTCTTCCCATTCCGGAGTGGAAATAGGAACATATTACTATGGATTTTGTGACAGGATTACTCAGATCCCAAGGAGGGAATGATGCTATATGGGTGATAGTTGACAGACTGACCAAGTCTGCCCATTTCATTACTTTCAAGGTTGGTTTATCCACGGAAAGGTTAGCAGCTCTTTACATGCGGAACATTTACAGGTTGCATGGAGTCCCAGTCAGCATCATTTCCGACAGGGATACCTGGTTCACCTCGCATTACTGGAAGAGCTTGCAGGAGAGCTTGGACACACAGCTGAAGTTTAGCACGACGTACCACCCTCAGATAGACGGTCGGTCAGAACGGACCATTCAGATGCTGGAGGACATGTTGAGAACATACGTCCTGCAGTTCGGTGGATCTTGGGAAGATCACCTACACCGGGTAGAGTTCTCCTACAATAACAGCTACCAGGCCAGTATTCAGATGACACCTTTTGAAGCTTTATATGGGCGTCGATGCCGCACCCCTTTAGCACGGGACGATGTTGGAGATCGAGTCTTGTTGGGGCCAGAGATGATTGCAGATACGGCCGAGAAGATGAAGATGATCAGGGAGGCACTAAGGATTGCACAGGACCGCCAGAAGCATTAGGCGGACAGCAGACGTCGAACATTGGAATTTGAGGCCGGAGATCAGCTATTTATTATAATATTACCTACTAGGAGCACGATCAGACTCGGCCAAGCTGGAAAGCTGAGTCCCCGCTACATCGGTCCTTTTGAAGTTTTGAGCAGAATCGGAGAGGTAGCATACAAGGTGGATCTACCTTCCAGTCTCGAAGGCATGCACAACGTCTTCCACGTATCGCAGCTGAGGCGTTACGTACCGAACCCGAGCCACGTTGTTGATCATTCAGAGTTAGAGATTGGATCCAGCCTTACAGTGCCAGAGCAACTGGTGGAGATCATCGACCGCATGGAGAAGAGATTACGGCATGCAGTAATCCCTCTAGTGAAGATAGCTTGGCATCATCATTCTTCCAGCGAAGCTACCTGGGAGCGAGAGGATAAGATGAGGGAGAAGTATCCTCATCTATTCTAGGTATGTGTTTTTCCTATCCTCTTGTATTATTTTGGTTATAATTACGAGGACAAAATTTTCTAAGGAGGGAAGGTTGTAAGACCTATATTTGTTGTGTTCATTTATTTTTTTAATATTGTTTGTTAGTCTTAACCCAGCCCATGAGTTTAGCCCATAACTTAAACCCAACCCAAAACCATTCCTTTCCCCACTTACCGGTTCTCACTCCCCGATCCTAATTGTGCGCCCACTTCCTTCTCCACCATCTTTACGTAACCCCTTCTCCCCTTCTCCCCAGAAACTCACAGAAGAGAAACTCACCCCCATTCTTCTCTAAACCTTCACAACTCTCTCCACTCTCTTCCAATTTCAGATCCGAGACCACCATCGGAATCGTCTCGCCACCCTCTTCAAGACTAGACCCCTCTTCCCGCTCTTCCGTGACGAAATCGGCCGCCGACCTACGCCCCGGACCCGCGTCGGACCCGCCAGCGCACGCGCGCGCCATCCGCCGGCGTCGTTCCGAGTCCGAGGCCTCCCCTCGGTACTCCTTCGTGCAAGTTTGGGTAACCGCTTTCCTCTTATCCCACTTTCTGTGATTGTTCTCAGAACCCATATGAGTTTCTGTTTTAAGATAGGTTACGTAGATTTCTAATTGGGTTCTGTAGATTAATCTTTTAGTTTCTGTGTGTACAATGTGTAATGTTGTAATAATAATTATTTAGGAAACTTTATTGATTCACTGCTGGTATTAATTGGTTGTAGCTCAACCTTAGTAATTTAAAACGTGGTTTTAAATGATTTAAACTGTTCATATATATAGTTATGATTATCTTTTAATCTTAGTTGTAGAGATTTTAAACCAATAATTATTTAATAAAGAGTTTACAAAATATTGGTTAAATAAATATTCATTTAGAAGTTATTATCTTTAAAATAAAATTTTTGTTAAGTAAATAGTATAACAAAATTATATTTCAGTAGATGATTATATATATATATATATATATATATATATATATATATATATATATATATATATATATATATATATATATATATATTTCCTTTTTAAAAGATAATTTTAAATCAAAGGTTTTATAAAGGGATATATATAATAAAAACTAATATATGTTAAAAAGGTTATTTTGGTAAAAATGATATTTAGCATTTAAATTCGAATAAATCTTTTATATTAATGTAAAACCATTATTTTGGTAAGAAAAAAGGGTGTTTTTGCGCATTAATTATTAGTTTAATATTTAAAGGTGATTTTTCTAAATAATTTATGGAAATGTCTAAAAGATATATTTTTACGAAAATTATTTTGATTAAATAACTAAACTTGATAAATAATTTTTATTTCGAAATGCTATGTCAATAAAATCTATGTTTCCTACAAAATTACTAAATTCTAGAGATTTATTTTTAAAGTAATTTTTCCTATTAATTATTATTTACGACAAAAACCTGTGTTGTTTAATACAGTTTATAATAATATTAGATTTGTAACAAAACCTGCTTTATGTATAAATTATTTCCAATTCGGTTCACCAACCTGCCAGACTTAGCCTTAGTATTGTACCTTAGAATTAGGGCGTAGTTCTGATTACTAAAACGGTACTACGATCTTGTAGGTCCTGCTCCGTAAAATCCTAGCGGTTACATTCTGGTTGCTGTCAAGTCAGAAAATAATTTGAGGCAAGTTTTCATATTTACTCCATACTTGTGTTTCCATTTTAATAATTAAATGCTATACAAACATTGATTACATGTAGTCTAGTTACACTGAATCACCGTGGTTCCCTCTTGGACTCTACGTAGGAAGATAGATGGCTGGATGGCTATCTTGACATATCAGAATATTTTACTATTGACTCATTGCTTGGGGATTGCTTGGGGGAGTAGTATAATGTCTGTGACCAAAGCCAAAACTTGCTCGTTTCTCGTCTGCGCTAACCCCAACCTTACTGTGGGTTGAGCCATACCGTATACTATTCGTTTTGGCCAAAACGTTAGTATACATATTGCCTCACCAGCCGGTCACAGGCCCTGTTATATACTCAAACACTAGCCTAGTATTACATCATGCATGACATTGATTCTTTTTCACACTTGCTAGTCTCATTTTACTATACTATATTTAAATACAAAATTATAATGTTTCATAAATGTCTCGCATTTTTTTCTATTTAGTTATTATCTTAGGAATGCTAGTTGTGGATGTGGTATGTTACTTGCTCCCTCTTGACTGGAGACAACATTTTTAGGTGACTGTGACGAAGAGGAGCTGCCCTACTGTACTTCCTATGGGACAGACTCGGGTCTCGCAGAGGCTGAACCAGGAATCCCAGAACCTTAGCTGTTGGATTAACACTTTCCCTTTTTAAACAATGTAATAAATAAATTTTCTTTTGAATGTTGTTATTAATGGTGGTTACTTTCAGACTCACTTTCAATTCAATAAAATATTTTATTTTCGTTAGATCTTCTGCATGTTTGTGTTTTACTACTTGATACAGCTTACTGCCGTCGTCTCACAACGGTGCAGGCTGGGCATGATCCGACTAAACCCAGATTATTTGGGATGGGTCGTGACACCCTTCGTTCGAATATTAAAAATTGTGCTTGGATGAGTTAATAATTTGAGTAGTCCCTGATGTGAGATATTTGTGACTCTAAATATAGAAATCGTGGCTAGATGAACGAAGCAATAAGTTAACTAAAAGGATGCTGATAGATCTTGAGAATGCCTAGACCAAAATTTGATATTTAATGTATGCAAGTCAAATTTAGGGATTACACCGGTAGTCTATCAAATCGTACTTACACCAACATTAGATGAATGAATATATTTTGGAGACGCCTAAAATGTGTCCATGATCCAACGAAGTGGTAGGCTGCGACCAAGGTAAAACTGCATGGAGTATTTTGGTGAATCAGTAAGAAGTGCAAGTATCATAAAAGAAAAAGACAGATTGAATTATTGATAGATAAATCTGTGTGGTTGGATCAGAATATTAAATTGTTAAGGGAGGCCGAATTACAATATTAAAGTGAAGCTAAATGAGGAGCTTATTATGACTAAGTGATTTAGTAGAATAAGTTGTTCTCTTAAGTATCGAGGATAAAACTGTTTCTGAGTGGTATCCTATGTGATGTCCCGCTCCATGAGGAGGTATTTTGTTGGCTTGTTGGATTCGATCAAAATGTTGGACCGTAACTTGTGTTGGCAATCAACAGAATTAAAAATAATGCAGTCTCTCTAAGTTGGCAAAATGTGATGATGTGATTGTTAGCCCCCTAGATTTTAGAGTTATTTTTAATTTATTTTTATTTTTTATTTAGTATAGTTATTAATAGATATTTTCCCACTATTATTTATGATTATAATATATACATTTTCGTAGCTTTGATTTTTGGAGCATAAGAAATGCCAATTTCTAGAAACTTTCTTCATGACTTTTGATCTAGACAAGTTTATCTTCAATTTGATATATCATATCTCACTCAAATATGTTCTCTTGTATTCTATTTTTATCGCACAACTTTGGGATCAACTAGGGCTAAAAGGTTATCTACCGTAAAATTTGTCATACTTTTCAACTTAATTTCGAGACTCCACATCGATCCAACCTGAACGATCCAATATATAATTTTGTCCTATTATGAGACTACTACACACATGCCTATGGTGTCCCACTCAATTGAGTTTCCATGTGCTACTTATTTTCAAATGGCACATAAGACCTATTTCTAGTCATTTTGGTATTTTTTTTCTCTTAGAAATAATTTTGGGACTTAACCCTAGCCAACCTAACTTAGTGGGACCACTCTAGGGTGAAAACTTATGGTAGAACCCTATTAAATTGATTTAAATCAGTTTAAGAGCAGCCACGTGCTCGAATCTCCATAACTTTAACCAAAGTCAAACATCCTATTAATATATGGAAACCATTACTGCTCTAATTCAAATTGATTGATTGGAAGACCAAATAAACTCCAATTCAATCCAAACCAAAACCTATATTTCCATAACACAAAGCGAACCAAAACCTTATATATATTACTCCTCCATAGCCTCCCACCTCCTCTCCATCATACCAAACCCGAGCCCTTCTTCTTCTTGGCCGCCACCCACTTGTCCCCAAGGCCGACCCATGAACCCCCCTCCTCTTCAAGTTCTAAGTCTTCTGCCATCACTCCATACCCCTATCTATTTCCTTTTCCATCCTAGCATCTCTTGGGAGCATCATGTTGCATTTAGAGAGAGATCCAAGCCTTCAAAGACACCGAAAACTCATCATTTTAGTCTAATATTTAGCAGCAGGTTAGTAACTTGTAAATTAGGTTAAAAATAGTTTTTCTCATCTAATTTACCTCAAACCAAGTTTAATGGATAGCCCTACATGTTTTTATTCATGTCTAATCGCTAACTCACACCGTTCGACTCCGTTTATCCGTCGCATCCATTACACCGTCGTTTGATCTCAAACAAAACCTTGGTAAGGTCTCTAATATCTATATCTACTATATAGAACCATTGTTTATGAATATTTGTAAGAATTTCATGTTGATATGTCATCACTTTGCTTCTATCAATTTTCGGACACCGACGCACCGATCAAAATCCATCTTTTTTATTCTAAACATTCGTAGGATTTAAATATGATATAAATTTGATTTTAGATAAAAATCATATTTAATCCTAATTATTATGATTTATTCTAGAATAAATAATTTCCATATTTTTTTATGATTTTTTGCTTTCGAATTAAAATTCTATGTGGCATGTTGTGTTGATACTTTAATATAGCAATTTAGTGTATTTTTCTAAAAAAATATTTATGTAAAATATATTCAGAAATTTTATAATATTTTCCAAAAATTTAAACTATATATTTTTTGTATATAATATTATATAATAGGTTATCATATATCGATTATTATATCTATAAATAGTATAGATAGTTAATTATTTTGTGGATAGTTTAGTCTAAATAAGGTAAGTATATATATATGGTAAGTATCGTGATAATATTTATTTAGTTTATTTATATTTCTTTGGAGTTTGTGATTGCTTGTCTATGGAGGTTGGAGACAGACCAATACTTTATTCTTTTGTCGGCTTTCTTGGCAAGATACCTTGCTACTTTTCTCGTACTGTTAAAATACATGGTTTGTTGTTGTGCTAAAAGTAGATGTGTTAGTAGAGTATGTCCAAGTATGACTTGGGTGCCATCAATGTGATTATCGATGTTTGTGTGCGTGTTTGACTTACGTATATAGGAGTCATACCCGAATTATGTGAAGTTGTTTCTAAATAACTTCTATGCATTGTCACGTATCATACACGACATAGTGAGTGTGTCGGTACATGCTTACACATTTGGTTAGCTACCAATGCGAGCGGGTCGTGTGACGGTTTATATATTGATTAGATTTAGTGACTTGCATAGAGATATGGATTGCCCGAGTCTTGGATGTGACTTGAGCGAGACATGGGAGGGGAAGAATATTAGTAGGCATATGGACAGATAATACACGTAAGCCTTATTGTGCCATGTTATAGGCTATACTTGTAGATATATCCAGCAGCGGCCACAGACTAGTATCCGGTACGATCGGGAGGTATGCTAGTATATATTTTAGCATTGGTTGATGCTAATGCTACTCCCTTACCTACCCATACGGCCCAAAGTCATCTTCGACGTGCATTCACATAGATGGATAGTTTACCTAGTTTATTTCTTGTATTTATTACAGTTCATATTGTAGCTTATTATTTTGTATCTTGTTACGTCCCTCTGAGGACCTGGTTCTTTTCCAGATCTAGACGAGTACCTTTATCCTACAGTTTATGGACCATGTATCGAGCCCAAATTTCTTGCAAAGGATATAGAGATTGTGCCCGAGGAGCTTCCCTGATCTAGGGATTAATAGTTGATTAGAGTCATAGACATTTTATCTAGCTTGCTATGTTCTGACTGTTTTCTTATTCTAGTACTTTATTATTTCTAGCATTGTATCTTTATTTTCATGGATATATTTCTACCAGACTTGGTTATTTCCGACTTATTTTATTTTTGGATATCCAGACTTATTTCTATTTCTGTCAGACTTTATTATTCTTTTTTGCCTCGATGTTGCTATTCTGTGGATGAGATTATAGTATTATATTATGGATGTGGAGATATTAGATTACCCATGAACGTTGTATTGTAGTAGTAGGATTCAGTGTACTACGATTATGATAAGTCCATTAAATTGGGGATGCTTATTCTAGCCGAACAGCTGGCATTCTCATATCTTGGGTTCCTAAGTATTTGGAACTAGGGCATGACAAGGATGAGTTATGAAATATGCATCGCTGGTATGACTATGTCAAGTGGAGAATATCGTGCTTTGTGTAAAACTATCTCTGGAGGACCCGTTGAGCATATATGTGATCGAAATAGGAAGACCCTTTGTGCAAGTGAGTGGAATTGTCCTTTCTCATATATTCTTTCACGCTTAATAAAATAAATTATTGTGTTCTATGTTATGTCCCTAAATATTCCATGCTTTAGTTGCTAAAATAATAGAGACACTTATACTGAGAACCGTCGAGATGACTAACTCATGAACATTGAACTACCATTGTGAATCACACACTACAAATGAATTGATAATGTTTCTCATGTTTAAAGCTGCTGAAATGAATGAGACACTTGAATAATGAAATGCTCATGTGAATGATACATTATAAATGAACTGGCAATGGTATTGCCACCATAAAATGAATGATGAATGTCCCTATGAGAAATAAAATGTTGTTTACTCCTTATTGAAAGGAATGATGTGAGAAATATTATGATGTAATAAAATGAGAATGTGAAATGATGAGGCTTGGGATCGTTGAGATCACCAAGTGTTGAAATGATGTGAATAAAATGAAATGATTAGTCATTGAACACGGCTTAGATGAAATGAGATGATGAACTATTGGCTTGTTTACTTTCAGTTAATTTATCGTGCCTTTATAATTATTGAGTCGTATGAATTCACATGGTCATGGATGTACTTATAGACAAGTTCATATGAGTTTCTTTGGATGGTACCTGGGACATTGGGACTGAGCCGACCTAGGGGAAACGTTAACATGCTTTGGTGGCACGGGATAATTGTGGGACATTCTACGAGGCTTGCTATCTACAGTAGAATGACATGTAGCATTTACCTTTGAAGTCCTATATGGCATACTGGTATGTGAGACATTCGATGAGGCCAGCAACGTACTTCGAATGGTGCATCACAATACTTTGGGATATCCTTTATGGTGCAGTTTCAACAATGACCACTAGTTGAATGCATGCTAATGAATGCCTTATGCAGGCAGAGTAAGTTATTAATCATATACATGAAAGGATGTCGGCTATTGGTAAAATCACATGAATGGTAACAAATATGATAAATATGATATTGTTCCTAACAATGTCTTCTGTAGGCAGAGTAAGTATATCATATATCCTACATTTTATACAGGTATAAGGAAGTCGGCTATCGGTAAGAAATCATGAAAAGTGATATGTTTATCATATATGTTAATTCAATCTTAAATGCTTAACATGTTAACTCCAATATGCTAGAATATTGCTTTTACATGAAAAACGCTAGAAACATAAATAGAAGTATCAAAGTGAGGGCTAGCATTATAGTGTCAATGTGCACAGTGTGTATTTTTACATAAGAGTTTGGGCTAGCCCCATTTTCTTCTTCACGAGGGAAGGGAAATCTTATTCTTGGTCAGTAAATTCAAACTCTATCTGGTTAATCTTATCCAAAATTAATTTCTGGTTGTCGGATATAGTCTTCATCTCTTTGAAAATATTCTTAAAATTTGCAGCAACAAAATTGTATAGATCATCAACCCTGTCCTTAGTATTTTTGATGCCATAAGTTGATGGTTTTCCAGATGTTGATTGTTTGCTTGCAGCTGCTGCCCATTTTCCAAACATTCGAGTGAAGGTTAGTTTTCTCATGGGGCCTTTGTTTTTAATATAAACATCCTCTGCTAAGCTTGGGACAGAATGTTTACCAGCCATTGAGCATACAAATCCTCCGAAAGGGAGAGCTGTTCTTGCAGTTGGTTTTCCTACGAGATGCATCATTCTACTGAACATGCAAGAACCTATATCCATCCTTTTTTCTTCCCCATATAATAAAGAAATTTTACTCTCTCGGGATGGATGGAAAACACATGTCTAGTAGGGTTGAGTGTTTGAGATACGTAAGCATGCAATAATTTAAACAATGTTTTTAATTGATCTTTGTATAAATTTTGAGGGGTCTTTGCACCCACTGATACACCTTTAATCTCATGAATTGCATCCCTCGTGGAAACATTATCAATATCTTTCATATCAAACTCAGGAACTGGATCAAATCTATAAAATTCATTGATAACAACATCATTTACCCTAATTAGTTTCCCTTTCAAAAACACCAGTTGTTTATCCTCTTCTTTTTCATTAATTTCAGCCGAAAGATTTGAGTAAAATTCTCTTACTATTGTTTGGAAGATTTTCTTAAGACAGGATTTGTTAAGTTTCTCCAATTGATAGAATTTTAATATATCCAGGAAAGCTTCGTCTTCGGCATCATCAATCTTAATTGATCTTTCAGGCATAACAGCCTTTTTCTTGATTTATTATAAATCTTCTTAGATTTAGAGTCTTTAAAAAAATTTATCTCTTCTTCATCCTAGGACTTATTTGATGATTGCTCTTCCTTTTCATTTTTCTCTTCTGATGAGGATTCAAAATCCTTAGAGTACGATGATGACTCTGTATCCGTTGCCACCTTAGCCTTCGCTTGAGTACGCCTTCGATCTTCATAAGTTGAGTCTTCCGACGACTCTGTATCGAAGATAGATTTTTTGGTCTATGTCGTGCAATGAGTTTTTTTAGCCTTTTTTACAGGTGGCTTGGCTGCCGTCGCCGCTGCTTCTGCCTCTGCCCTTTCAGCCTTTGCCCTAGCGACCATAATCTTAGCTTTCGCCGCCCTTGCAAGTTCTGCCCTTCGGGCCTGTATCGCATCCCTTTGTGGATTCTTCTCTTTTGGAGACGGTTATTGTTTCTTCGGCGGCATTTTGATAAGAAGAGGGTTTGGGAGAAGGAAGAGGGTTTGAGAGAAGAAGAGGAAAAATCCGACTGTCTTATATGACTTTGGAAAGTAGAAAAAATTAGAATAGTTTTGAGTCTTAAATTAAATTTTAAAAACTATTTTCCAAAATTAAATTTATTACTATTATTACTAGTATATATCCACGTGAAATCACTACATAAACCTTTGGGATTCTGAGACCCTAATTTTAAAAACTACTTTACAAAATTAAATTTATTACTATTATTACTAGTATATATCCACGTGAAATAACTACATAAACTTTAAGCATACGAAGTTTTAAACGTGTTCCGTATAAATTATTGAAAAATTTGGCACAAAAAATATGGTGGAAACATGTTTAATTAACAAAATTTGACAACATATTTAAGAATGTGAAGTTTCTAATCTCAATATTTTCATTTTTCGAATATTTGATTAAATTTTTGAATGTATTTTTTTTTGCATTGAGCCGATTTATACTCGTATTTTTGCCATCCCGAATTTTTCCCGTTTGACGACTTGGTAACAAGACTATGTACTTGAAAAGAGTAAAACTAAAACACTTAAAGTTGTCCTCTAGTTTACTTTGTAATCATATTTAAGATGGATTTGACGGCAAGAACTTAACGCTGGCAGCATAATCAATTCTATGACGTAACAAGTTATTGATGGAAATATCGTCGCTGATATATGAATTTGATGTAACAAGATTTCTTAATTGAAAAAAATAGTTAGTCGCTTGCAGCCAAAACCAAATTGAGTTAACAAAATATTATATTGCATTAAATCCTAGCTTCTTCGCCGGAACATTCTCCGGCGAAGGATACAAGAGAAGGGAAAAAACTGTAAAAAACTAAAAAAATAGAAAAATAAGAGGTCTATGTTGACCCCTCACTAGCCTCACGGAGGATCTCCGCAAAGTCCTGCAGGGTGCGCACACCCGCCCTATGGCAAAGGCGGCAAAACCCTTCCCTCTTCTCCAGAGAATTCCGTTCCTCCAGAGTGATCGACAACAGGTCAAAGTTGGGCGCCGGATCAAGAGGTCGAGCGATGACCTCCAGTGACAACCTGTAGGAGGTCAGAAAGTTCGCAGCCTCTGCCAGCCAGTCATGGGCCAGAGGCGGCGCAGAGGGTGCTCCATGCGGAGAGGCTCGACAACGACGGAAAGAAGACTCTGGCCATGGTTCCCAATCAGATGATCTTTTTGGAGCCATGTTAAATGTACAACCTACTCAAATGAATGGGGACCCCTATGTATATATATACACGTTCCTAACCAACCCTTCTTATTCCTTATTGGAAGTTGGGGATATTCAATTTCTTATTCCTTATTGGAAGTTGGGAATATTCAATGACCTCTAGTGACTCTTCTTATTCCAAGCTTAGTTGGTTGTGCTGTTTGGCTTTTATATAGAAGGCCTAGGTTCGAGTCTGGTGTGTGGGTTCTGTAGAATTTTTTTATTGTTAACATTTTTTTGGTGCTATTATATGCTTTTAACTTAGTATGGAACAATTTGGGACGGGTAATGGCCATTCTCCGTGCTTCTAACACGGAGAAGGGCCATTCTTCGTTCTTCTAACACGAAGAATGGTACATTTAGGACGGAGAATGTTCAAGTATATACAAAATATTAACCCTAATTTATTATTTAGAGTTCGATCTATGTAAAGATTTAATGTAATACAAATTAAATTAACAATTATTAGGAATTCTAATTATAATCAAATTTAATTGTTCTAATATACCAAGAAATTACCAGTATGATTAATCTAAACTAATTTTGAGTCCTTTTCTTTTTCCTCACTGTGCGCCACTAGCTTGTTCACCGTCTCATCAATTTTCGAGGTTAGGTTAACCATGCGGCACCACTGGGTCGACTTGACGTCCGACCAGAAGCATGACAGTATAGCACCTTCCACCACAACCGGCATATGAAAGACAAGCGGACGACCTCTTCAGACGACATCTCCACTGGTACCAAAACCATGGCTAGGATCTACTTAATGATGTTGGCCCATCCGCAAATGTAGGTTTTGCTCTTTTCCATTTTGAGACTGTTCTGAAGGGTTGTAAATTTTAAATAGTTTGACTGTTTAGTTTTGTTTTGAATCTATATAAATTGGTTTTGAAGGCTGGTGAAGATGAATAGTTTGGCTGTTTAGCTGTATAAATAGATTTTAAAGGGTTGTGAAAAAGAAACCAATTTTTTTGTATCTCCCCCGGGCCACTCTTCTTGTATAAATGTCTATCGATCACCATTAATTATGGTGAATGACACTGATGCTGTAAATATGAGTATAATTTGTACCGCCAAAATTTATCTTGAAGAAGGTAAAATCTGTGTGGGAAAATATCGAAATCTTTTGGATATGATTATACTGAGATGTTGTATTAATGTTAAGATATTGATATCATATCTTCCACTATATAATGAGGTTTCAAAATGGCTTAAAAGTGAGCCGTCTTAGCCGTCATTATATCACAGTCCATTTTATTTAAAAAAATTAATCATGTAAAATATTGTTAAAAAAGTAAAATTTTGTCAAAATGGAGAAGAACTCAACTAAACAAAAAAATACCTTGCACCTTAACCAAATGAGTTAGAAGCGTATTTAACTATAATTGGATAAAATTCTTATTATATGTTTTTATACGTGCAAAGCACGTACATTTACTAGTAAATATGAAAAAAAAATAAATGCATGCATGCATGCATGCTAATGTCAGAAGAACCATTCACCCTTGGACTAATTGATGAGATCTAAATCACTATACATCTTGTATCCACGTTCCCCTGGGATTACATCATCAAAGGGTCGTTTAAACGTCTGTATTAAATCACAAATTTTCCTGAGGTCATCGTTGAAGTGCACGTTGAAGCACCCACGTATGTTGAGCACGCGAAGACCCTTACAGTTGCATATGATAATCGCAGCGTGTCTCCATTGAAAATTCCTGATCCCATCTCTAGGTGCTCGAGATACGGCATCGAATCAGCCACGGCCTTTTCCTCCGTCTCGTTCGACGTGTTTAGCACAAATCTGTTCCTGACCATGAAATATGGAGGGGACATGTTCCTTCTCAGCTTGACCAGACGGTGGCAATACTTGCCGGCTGAAAATATTCCAGTCGACGTGATATAGAGGCAGTAGCTAATGTCGAGTTCTTCCAGCACCGGAAGAAACTCCAGGTGTCTCACGAAAGTTTCATCATTCATGTCGCACTTCGGAATACGCAGCACCCTTAGAAAGTTTCTACTGTATTATAAAAAGGGGAAAACATCAATAGAAATTAACAAAGTATACATAAAATTTTGTAATAGAAAAAATAAAGTATTAAAATAAGACAAAATAAAATTTTGCACAGGCCTTAAACATGCAAAAGGGAAGGCTGCTTCGTCGAGCTTGTACGCGGAGAAGGACAGTAGATATCCCCCACTGCGAGCCACAAGCTTCTTTACGGTCAAACTAATCTTAGTGGTTTGCTGGGTCGTCCGGCACCACTGTTCTAAGTCCATGTCGGACCAATAGTCTAAGGGACCGTTGAGTGCGTTCCACCACGAACGACAAACTGGGGCTACGTTGTACACTACCTCATCCGCCGGCATCCCCGACAGTACCAGTATCATCGAGAGAATCTCCGTTGGAATGACGGTCCATCCGTTGTAGTTGATCTTGCTCTTGCTCCTCTCCATTACGACTCTTCTTCTTCTTTCATTTGTTTCTCTCTAGTCGGATGGGTTCTTTTCTTTGGAAAAGGCTATTTAACCCGCTCGTTTCGGGGGTGTAACCCGCTCGTGGAGGGGTGTGACCGAACAAGGAAAAGACTATTTGGAAATAATGGAAATGCCACTGTATTAATATTAGTTTTAATTTTATTTTAAAAAGAATATTATAGATTGTAAATAAAAAGAATGGAATTTTAAATAAAAAGAATGGAATTTTAATATTAATGCTGGTTCCAATAATATTATAGATTGTAAATAAAAAGAATGGAATTTTAACTTTAACTACTTTTAAGTTGTGAATTTAAATCTAAGTTTAATTGTCAAATCAAAAAATAATTTAAATTTTAGTATTAATATTAGTTTCAATAATATTATAAATTTTAAATTAACAGAAATGCCAATATATTAGAAACCTAGCTTGTCACGCCCCACTTTCGTAGGAGCGATCGTCCTCGCTAAGGCATGATGCCGTGTGAGCCTAGATTTCGCTCACGCAAGGCAGGTCTATTACGGCCGATTACAGGCTAAGCGACGGGATCGTCGCACAGAAGTTCCAAGCAAAAATATTGAATAACAACAGCGAAAAATTAAATACAAAACACAAGCCATTCAAAATGCTCTTTATTGATATTGAAACAAAGATTACAATTATGGCACAAGGCCAAGATTATAATCACTCAAGCTCACTCTTCTCACATTATAAGTCACTCTGCTCTCTATCATCTTTCAATATAATTTGAGTAGACCAGCGAAAGCTTCGGATAGGCGATGTCCATACATTATGTCTCATATAAGTCCAGTCTTCAATGCGCCCGTGCACCTCGAAATGCCAAGGAACTCCACGTCTCGACGCATCCAAGCGAGCTCTGCCCCAAACAAGCAGGTACCTATCACCTGCACATGAAACTGGTAGGGTGTCAGCACTCAACTGTACTGGTGGAGTGCGCTCCTCAACCACCCATGCAAAACCAACAAGTTACTTTACTTTTGTGCAACATAGTCCCCTTATGATTGTCTTTCTAGTCTTACCTTAGGATCAATTTTAATATTAAGACGTAGACATCTTGGTCTATTTGTGTCTAGATCGTTCGTCGGGCTAACGCACTAATAACTTCCTTATACTTTCCTCTAGACCATTCTCGTGTTTGCAACGTCAACTTATCGACTTGTAACATTGAGAAACTGATCGTCGTCATGCGACAGAGCTCCTGCCCTCCCATGCCACTAATCTTCGATCCCCCGAGCTGCTTTGTATCTTTCTTCATCTCCAGCTCCTCGACCGTCATGTCGACGCTAGCTGCCATGCGTAGCACCTCTTGTACTACTGGGATCATCCTCACCGCAAGTCTCGGCTGCCTGTCCCCGACTTGTCTTCCACCGGAAAGTGTTAACGTTCCGACGAGCTTTTTCATCCTTGGTCGTCGATGACCTATAGCTCCCTCTGAACTGTACGAATGATGATACTTCCATCTCAGATTGAGTTTACTGCAAACCTTGATCTCCTTCCTAGCTTTAAACTGCTGAAACTGATGTCACACCATGAAACCGTAGAGCAACCCCCACCTGGAGACCGATCAGCTGTCATAGGACCGATAGACTGACTCTCAATCTTTGACTCACTACCATCCGTCGATTTGCCTTGACGAACCGAATCCTCCGTATCCCTCAAAGTACCTAGAAGCCCCTCCTCAGCAAGTTTTCGACGATCCACCTCCTGTCGAGCATCCCTCGAGCCTCCATCCGGTATCTGTGGCCTACCTGTACAGCTCAGCGGCTTGAGCCTGTACATGCCACAACACAAATCTTTCGGAGCCAACTGTTGGGAACCCTTCACCAGCATCCAATCTTTGTCCCCAAATAGACTGCGACAACTATCATCTGCAAGCCTCCCTACCAAAACCAAGTTGTAGCGCAAACTCGGTACATGGCACAGTATTTCCATCGCCCATCTTTACACGTCCAAACCTGCCGCTGACCTACAGTCCCGACATGTTACAGTGTTTCCATCGCCCAAGTCATATGACAAGCTTTGAGACCGAGGGACTAAGTGACTTGACAACCGCAGACAATAGGGGACAGTGCTTGCTGTGACTTTGATAGCCTAACAAAACTCTTGTCTAACGTGTTCGTGCAACGACTTGATAAGCAAGGGTTACGTCAAGCCTTGCATCGAGGGAATGTACTGTGCACACGTTCGACTTGAATAATCAAGTTCTTTGGGTGCCTAGACTTAAGCAACAAACAGTCAAATACGACTTAAACTACGGGACTAGCGAATGTTAATATTAATTGTAGTTCCAATAATATTGTACATTTTAAATAAAAAAGAATTGAATTTTAACTTTAACTAGTTTTAAGTTGTGAATTTAAATCTACGTTTAAATGTTAAATCAAAAACTAATTTAAATTTTAGTATTAATATTAGTTTCAATAATATTGTAAATTTTAAATTAACAGGAATGCCACGATATTAGAAACCTAGCTGATGTCACATTGCTCGGGCTCGGTTAGTGTTCGTCTAAACTTGTACATGAGAACTAGTTATTAGTATTGAAAATCAAAAATTGAATTTTAACTTTAATTATTTTTCAGTTGTGAATTTAAAACTAGTTATTAGTAAAAGGAGCTATTGAAATAAAATCTAGTCGAGCTCGATCCTTTCTCTTTATCCCATCTCCCTCTCTCTCTCTCTCTCTCTCTCTCTCTCTCTCTCTCTCGGGTTCTCTCTCACAGATTGTGTTTACTAATACCATATCATTAGAAATAATTACACAACAGTAAACGTAGCATTAAATGCTACTTCATGCGTTATCCTACACAATTTAATAATACATGTACGCAGAAGACGAGAAAGTTGTGTTGTTGGAAGTTGTTTCTTTAAAATTATGTTTGCTTTTAGGATCACTCAAGCATTTTCATGATCCAACAGAAGAGGGCCACGTGGCTGAGGTACAAGGAAGACGAAAAGGTTGTGTTGTTGCCTTGTTGGAAGTTGTTTCTTTCTGAATAATGCTATTTATACCTCCAAATTGTACCTTCAAACTGTTCCTCATTATATGGCAGCTGACGTGATATGTTGAAGTGGCAGCTGACGTGGCAAATTTTAAAATAAAAATTAACATTAAAATTAATGTTAACATTAACATTAAAATTAATATTATCGTTAACATTAACAATAATATTAATATTAACATTAACATTAATATTAATATTAACGTTAATTAATATTAACATTAATATTAACGTTAAATTAATATGGACAAAATTGGGTAGTTAACTTTTTGGGTTAAAATTTGCTATGTCATCGGTCATGTCAGATGACGCACAATATTATTTAACATGCCACATCAGCTGCCACATAAGGAAGGATATATTAGAGGGATAATTTGGAGGTACGAATAGCATAACTCTTTCTTTTTGTATTGTTTCTTGTCCTTCGTTTCTTCTGTTGGTCTTAAACACACTTTATTTTCTTCAATGGCGATGTCACATGGAGAAACTGATTGTCGTGTGGAAGAATTAGTTGATGAAGAAAGCTTCGCTTCAAGAGCAGTGTCAGATGATTTGGATGATGAGCAAAGTTTAGAAGCTGTTAACTTATGAGACAACAAAGAACAAAAGGAAGAAAACAACGGAGGAATGCATCATAACGATGACGACGACATCAACGCAAATAACAAAATGTTATTTTGTATCACCCTTTCTAATGGATTTAAGAAATGCATTATAATTTTATATTGATTTCTTAAACTTATTTTGTTTTATTCTGTTCTTAGGGACGATGGTGAATCTCCATTAGATTTTGATGCAGCGACGATGAAAAAAATATTGCAGTCTGCCAGCATTAACAAAGACCCAAGAGATCTCTTAGATGAAGATATTGTTGGCTTACAGTTTAACTCTATTGAAGAAGCAGAGACATTCTACCAGATATATTCAAAAGCATTTGGTTTCAGTATTAGAAAGAACAATGTAAAGAGAAACAAATCTGGGATGGTGATGGTCCGTAGTTGGTGTTGTTCGAATGCGGGATTCAGACAGAAGAAATACAATAAAGCTCCTAACAGGGTTCCTGAGCCAAGAAATGAAAGCAGAAGTGGTTGTAAAGCAATTTTTATATTGGGTACACCAATTCTATAAAGCGGTGGGTCGTCAAAAAATTTCAAGTACATCACAACCATAACCTGGCGAATGATTTTGAAACAGTTTTTTTGAGATCCCATCGTAAGATATCAGTCGCAGAATTGAAACAAGCTCAGCTTATGAAGCAATCAGGGATGGGTGTTTTCCATAAAGAAATTTTCTTTATTTGTTGTGTTTCTGGGAAAATTACAACTGTAGGAATCCGATCTAGAAGACGATCGCTTTATCCCTTGGACTATGCGAAGAAGAAAAGCTCTCAAAATTTTGACAGTAGATATCAATGTATCTGTACAATGAATGAGAAAAAGAACTCTATTTATAGAGTCAAAACAGTAACTGAAAAGATAACTACCTCACCACTGGTGCATTTGAAAAGTCACGCAGACTCTAAATACACGCAGGGTTAGTGAGTAGTTACTGGATGTGGCCCATAACTGTTGGACACATGGCATCAGTGCATGGGTCGTGTGCAAGTTACTGGGCACGCGAGAGAGAGATCGGTGGCATGGCTGCCACGTACTCCAGTTGAAATGAAATCCATGCTGTCTTGCTGAAGGCAAAAATCCACGCAGATTCGTTGACGCAGACTCGTTGAAGGCGAAATCCACGCAAGCTTTGAAGAAGAATACTTTAGAATTCACGCAGGCTTTGAGGAGAATAACTCAAAAATCCACGCAAACTTGAGGAAGGAGAAGGTTCAGAATCCACGCAAACCGCCAGCTGTCTTGATTTGGCACGCTTCGTCTGACACAAAATCTCTGACATTGATTATATTGTCAGCCGCATTAAATGAAGATAAGACCCAAAGTCACGCCAACTTGGTGAAGAGTGAGTCTTGCTAAGGAAGATTTCAAAAATCACGCAAAAGACGGCGATGATCTCTCGAGTTCTGTGCATACGTGGCATACGAGGAGACGTTTCTTGACTGTTGTGTTGTCAGTTATTATGATTCTGACGTATGGCTGAGCTGTCTCTGCGTGACTTTTAAAGGAGATGGCCAGGCAGAACTTAGCGTATCTTTTGTGCTGCTTCTCGGATCACTCTGCGTGACTTGTTCTGATCAACTCAGCGTGACTTCATTTTTGAGGCCTACAATGGGGACTGGAGATATATGGAATTTACTTGTCCACCAGAAAGGTGGCTGGAATAAGGTTGGATGGACGAAAAAAGATTTATACAACGCTTTAGCTAAAGATAGTAGAGCACTAGACGATGTTGATGCTACGACAATACTTACATTTCTTCAATCTAAGGAGGGCATTGACCCAGATTTCTTCTACGCGTACAAGGTAGACGAAGATTCCAGATTGACCCATCTCTTTTGGGCTGACGGTGCATATCGATTCGATTACGAATTATTTGGAGATTCACTAGCATTTGATTCTACATATAAAACAAATAGAAGTCAAATACAGTTGGTGGTTCTAGTGGGTACAAAAAAATGATGCAATGACTTGTGTATTTGGGTTTGCGATGATCCATAATGAGACTGCAGAGACATATTCTTGGGTTTTAGAAAAATTCCAATAGTGTATAAATGGCAAATTATCAGTGACAGTTCTCACGGATGGTTGCAGGTCCATGAATAAAGTAATTGAGGATTTAATGTCCAGTGTAGTTCATCGAACGTGCTCATGGCATATCCTAAACAATTCATCCAAACATGTACACCGAGATGGTTTTGCAAATGAATTAAGTCTTCTGATTAAAAGGTACATCGCACACTTGCTACTTTACTTTGAAGTATGTTGTTGTTACAATATTAAAACTTTAGTTACTATCCATGTTTTCTAAACAGGTACTATACAGTCGAAGAATTTAAAACCGTTGGCAGCAGATGCTAAGGGATTATAATATAGAGAACAATGAGTGGACCACTGTATTGTACATAACGAGGGAGCGATGGGCGGACACATTCCTACGTGAAAATTATTTTAGTGGTTCTACTGCAACAAATAGATGTGAATGGTTCTACTGCAACAAATAGATGTGAATCTATGAACGCATTTCTGAAAAGATTTTTGAATGAGAAACTGCCACTATGGAAGGCCCTTCAAAATTGTGACCACAGTTTGGCGGCCTTACGTTACGGTCAGATAAGTAAGCATGTCACTGATAAACTCTAAACACCAGATGTGAAGCAAACTAGCATGGCCGAAATAGAAGATAAATTTGCCGCAATTTACACTAAAACGGTATTTATAGAGGTAAGGAAGGAAATCACACGTTCTGATACATATACTGTTCTCCACCATCACATCATAAGAGAGGCAGAAGTTTGCACTATCCAAAAGTATATGTCGCCAAACAGTATCAATCGGAAGGTTATATTTGATCGGACCGACAACATCATAAACTGTGACTGCTTGTGGATGGAGACCAAGGGGATTCCTTGTAGGCATATTTTTAAAACAATAAAGAGATTGCAATTGGAAGATATTCCAAAGAACTTGATAAAAACTTGTTGGCTCAAGGATTGTAAAGAGATTTATATCTCCGGACCTGGTACAGAAAGAATATTCATCCACCCAGACAGTATTGAGAGCAGAAGGTATGGTGGTATTAATGAACAAGTTAATCTGTTTACGTATTATTGTAAAAAATCAAGCAAAATTCAAAAGAAGGGAACGGAGTTGATGTCGTCTGTTCTGATGGAGTTAAAAAAATGGTGACCGATATTGGTGAAGAAGAAAAAATGGTAGCTGATGCAGTTCATGGAGTGCATGAATCTTTTAAAAAGCCAAATCCGGTAGCAACAAAAGGAAGGCCTTTTCAAGGGAAATCAAGCCGGCCTAAAGTAAGTCAGACTATCCCGAAGCCTAGAATTTACAGAGTTTGTAGAAAATCGGATCACAATTTTCGTAATTGTAAAGTACGGAAGCGAGATAGCGACAAGGAGCAAATAGAATCAAATGAACCGTCGTTTACTTAAGAGCATATCCAACCCTATTGTCTTGTTTTGTGTTGTGAATACTATGTGGCATAAGACATAAGACAATGTCTTTCCTATGTGGCAAGATGACATTCACACAAGATAATGAGATAAAAATATGTTCTCCAATGCAAAAGTTTGAGAAGACAATAAAATTACTTTTTTTCCAACTTCCAAGACAAATTTTTCACTTCTTCTTATATATATATATATATATATATATATATATATATATATATATATATATATTTATTCATAATTGATGATGTGGACATAAAGTCATTTTGAAGTGCATTTTCTAGATCTAGACAACCAACTTCACATTCTTCTTGCCATGTCAACTTCACAATTTATTTCACATTTGCATTGGAGAAGTACTTTTGAAAAAAATGCTTGTCATTCCTACGTGGCAACCATTTTTTCCAAACTCACAATAGGGTTAGAGATGCTCTAATAATCAACTTTTTTTTTACCATTCTCCGTCAATTGGGCGCATCAGTACACGGAGAATGGTGTTGACTTGGCAGAATTCGAAGGGGCAGATTCATTGGTATTAATGGTATATAAATGGCAGTAGTTGGGAGAGTTTTTTCTCATCTTACTTAGCTTTTCTTGTGAAGGGGTAAATGCATTGGTATTAATGCAAATTAATTGAATTGAATTCGAAGTGATTGCCACTTGGTGCATGAGTTCGAGTTGTCCTTGCCTATAAATGGCAGTAGTGTAGGGAGAGTTTGTTCTCATCTCACTTAGCTTTTCTTGTGGAGATGGACTCTGCCGATCCCCCGCTTTGGCAAGACGCTTTCCTATTGGTTGTCGATCTCCTAGTTCGAAGAAGCTTTGGTGGTGAAGTCCTTCAGAAGACTGAGATGTGCCTAGTGGACTGTCTGTGTTCGTGCACTTCATCGACTGTTTGCCATGATGTTGGTTACTGGAAGAGCCCCAGGGTTTGGGTTGATTGCCAACCCACACTCTGTCGAAGCGCCCGCACGTTGATTCGCTCTGACTATGCACGGTATTCTGTCTACGGACGTTGACGATGAAGTGATTTGCTCTAACGATGCATGGTGTTCCGTGTTCGTGCACTTCATCAGAAGACTGAGATGTGCCGAGTGGACTGTCCGTGTTCGTGCACTTCATCGAATGTGTGCCATGATGTTGGTTACTGGGTCCGGGATCACTATGGCCCAGTTTTTGTTATGCTGGCAGAGCCACAGGTTGTCGGGGTCGGACGATGGAGTGATTTGCTCTGATGATGTTACGCCTACGCACGTTGACAATGAAGTGATTGCCAACCCACACTATGTCGAAGCTGTAGCTTTTAGGCTTTTTTCTTGGTAGTAGGATTTTAGGTAGTAGTTCAGACTTTCATATGTAAATAAAAGTCAAACTTTTCGTGGTTTTGACATGGAGAATGGCCATCCTCCGTGGTTTTAACAATGTAAATGTAATTCAAAAATGATTTTATTATAAAAGACGGAGCAGACCCGACATTATAAAAGACAGAAGTTCCTTGCACAATTACATTATTATTTTACAATGTTATTGCTAGGTTGGTAGTGTTATATATTCGCTTGAAAGCAACTTCTTAGCCTATCCCAACCTCATTATTGTAATCTTATGGTGAGTGTCATCATCATTTTCTCTCGATATTTCGAAGGGAGTAGTCATCAACCTCTTCATATAATACATCGTGTATAAGAGACAATTGGGTGCCTGTTGTTGTGGGCATCGTGGAGAACAATTCAGCACTGTGCTCTCATACTCCATCTTCGTCGGGCATCTCTCCCTCATCATATCAACTTTCCTTCTGACGATAGGCTATAAGGTCTTCTTCATTAATTCTGCATCCATATTTTCCTTTTCGTACGTGGTTTGCCTCAAGAAGTTATAGTGTGTCCAGTCATAGGAGATAAAGTTGAATGTGAGCAGCATACAGTGTTCGACGGATACATGAAAGAGTGGGATGAATAGCAACTCTATGTCATCCTCTAAACCCATGACAAAGTCTTCTATATCTGTTTTGAAAGTGTCAAGGGCTCCGGCTTTTGCTTCTGGTTCAATGGCACGTTCAACGATGTTTTGTTTTCCAAAAACAAAATACAATACCATGAGTATTTTTATGTCATTTTTCATCGGTGTACACATGAATATGGATTTTTCTGTTTGGATTCTTACCAATGTGTGGGGCATCAAGAATGCAGACCACTTACGTTGCACGTCATTTGAACTTGACTGGGCATACCTTCTTGTATATCCTTGAATTTCTCTCAGCTTCCTTATTATTAAGTTGAGTATGCCAACCTCCTTGTCTTCATAGTTGAGTATGCCTTGTATGTTTATTGCCGACAGCTGGATTGCAACTTCATTTTCACCCTCTTTCGGCAAACTCAAGTATATAATATTGTTTGCAAAAATAAAAAATTTATAACAAACTTGAAAAGAATCGTACAAAGTACAATGAATTCTGGAGAAGTACAACTTTACGAATCTGATCAGAAGACGATCATTTATTCCGTGGATTATGTGAACTTGAAGACTAGAGCCTCTGGAGAATGTAGCAGCACTTTTGCAAGAGTACTTGATCTCTGTGATCTCTATTTATGCCTTGATAATGATTGGAAACTCTATTTATAGAGTTTTGGAAATAACTATTTTAGCAGTTATTCTGATGTGCGCAAGGTTGAACTGCGCCACTTTAGGTTGTGCCAACTTCAGGTTGCACGACTTCCGTTCAGTTGCTCGAACGTGCACTAACCGTATTTAGATGCGTGGCATCATATGATTGAAATGTGCATGGTCGTGTACAGAGTAGTGGAAACCTTTTGAGAGATTAGTGGCATGTGCGCCACATCATCCTGCTTTAGAACGTAAGTTGCTTCAACTTTACCAAGTTGCACGAGCTTCAGTCAATGAGTCAAACTGTGCTTGATTAGGTTGCGCCTATGCGCAACTCAATGCATAGGCATGTGGCAGTATTTAAAAATGTGAGGAGAATTTGTTCAAACTGCGCCTAGGCACAACTCATAGAGTGTGCGGGACAACTGTCATCAAATCATAACAGATCGTCTCGAGCATCGCACTTTACGGGATTCGAAGAGATTTTCTTCGTTCACTGTACTGTCAATTGTCAGTGCTGTCAGTTAATGATGGTAATTTTTTGTCAGGCGCCATGTAGACTTTAGCGCAATACAATGGGGCGCAGTCTGATATTTTGGCATAGTCTGATATTTTGGCACAGCCTGATCTCTGAGCTTTATAACAGTGGTACAGCTTGATTTTTTGGGTACAACTTGATTGCTGAGCACTAAAAACATGGCGCAACTTGATTTTTAGGCTCTACAAGAGCCCCTTCAAAGTTTTTGAATTTTGAAAAGTCACAAAACTTCAAAATACTTTGAATTATGACAACGACTGAGTCAAGTTGCGCCTGTCTCGTGCGGTCTGTTGCAAGCAGTTACGATTTTTCATACGCAACTCAAGTGACTGTTAGGATTCTGTCTTTTTAGTCTAAAAATAACCCTCATTTAACCGATTATAACTCTTACATTTACTTTTAATCCTCTGAGAGAATACTTTGAACTCTTGTAACCCTTCTTCTCCGATCATCTCTTCGACGTCATGGCCCCCAAGAAGATCGCCGCTGTGAGTCCTTGGACCAAATATTGGTACTAAATTTTTTATATATATATATTATTAATGCTGTCAATTTTGATTGTATTTATGTATAAATATACCTAGTATTATTAAGCAAATGGCCATTAATAGGTGTAAAACGGACTGCTATATAAATATTAGTTAAGCCAGGGGCTTTAGTGTAAAATTTCTAAGTTTAAATTTCCTTTCAAACGGCCAACTCCCCTGCGGCTTATTTAAACTCTGTTCCTGTGATCGACACCAAGAGGGATAAACCCAAATCAGTTTAAACCAATTTCCTCTTATCTCCTTAAGCCTCGATCACTGGTATATATACACAAGAGAGGCTCTATCTACTTCCCAAAACCCTAGTCACCTATCTCCCCACAAGCAAAACCCAGGAGAGGAAGTTCTAGTGGATCGAAGGATAGTCCAACCCTGCCATCGACACCAAGAGGTAAACCATTTTTGATCTTAAGCACTTTATGATTCCTGACGATTAGCAGAACAGTAGATGACGATTGTTGGGTATTTGATAAAATTCCTGGATAAAGATTATTGGGAAAGAACCTATATCAGAAATCCTTAAACCACAATTACCTTGTATCCGACCACCTTATATCAGACCCACTCTGATTAATCCCCTGTATCCTTGGAATCCGTAGTAATGATCAGGTACACATAAATGCAATGTTCACTGCCTTGGGCTCTTTCCCATTGGACAGATTACATTTATTTTTCAATCGATACCTGGACTTGAGGTATCAACCTATACACAGGGTTTCCTTACATATGTTCAGTCAATATTCACCTTGCATAAGTGTCCTGCAACCTATGTGTCTAACCCATGATCCTGAATTTGTAGTCTAGATATAAGTATCTGAATATAGGTATCTGTAAATAGACAGATGGATTCTCTTAAAGCCATCAGTGAACCATAAGTTAACACTTTGTGTCTATGCATATGAACGATCTGCCATTCTACAATTTTCTTGGTTTGGTCCAACTAAGTGTTACAACCCTCAATTCCTAATTACAGGAAGACGTAAGTTCCATTAGAAGTTCTCTGAGAAATGAAGATGCCTAAATTGAAATGTAAGCTAGGTATGCATATCTAAACCGCTAACAGTTAAAGAGTAACAGAATAAGTCCCAGGGCGGGGATAGCTGAGGACATTCAGGTTGTGCAGTGTCATAGAATATCATTAAGTATCTAAGAGTTTGGGGATCGGGACTAAATCCTCTTGCAACTTGCCATACAACCCAGGGAATAGAGCCCACATTAGTATCTATTGATAGGCTTTGCCTACCAGGGTCCTACCATAACAATAGAGGTTAGGGAACGGCATAAAAGGAGAATTGCCCTGAGTTTAATTCACTTTTCAAACCATATAGAGGATATTTTCCTTGGACAGAGCTTAGCCCTTGCACAAGTCGTCGATGTGGGCACCAGGGGTGGCCCAGCTGTATACAGAGTATACACTTGCCAAGGGTTAACCCCTGTGCTTGCATTGTTAACCCCAGCAATAATAGAAATATATCTAGAGGTTGTGGTACAGAGAACTGTCTTCGTGATAGCATATGGGTATCATGTGTGCCTCATGTTTGGTTCTGTCTACTCTCGTGATTGCTATATCAGTATTGGTGTGCCGATTTGAGGTTAAGTGCAGTAGTATGATCGAGTAAAGGGGGCCAATAGGATTTATACAAAGTTGGATGCTATTGAACTCTCAACAGGAGGTCATTGGACAGATCAAGCCTTGGGCATGAAAGAACCCTTTATACCATGACAAGTATAGGTAGAAAGGAAGTGTCAGGTCACCGTAATTGTGTTGTAGGGTTTGTCTGTGTTGTAGGGCTTGTCTGTCTACACTTGAAGGCCTATTTGTAAACCTGTAATTACTATCTAAGTTAATCCTATATACAAATAGCAATGGGACTGCCTATACATCTAGGTACTCAAATACCAGTACTGAAAATGGGGAGGGAGTAATGTATGGACTGTATGGATGCTAGATTATTGAAGTTACCTAACACAACAGTAGAGGAATATTTGGAGATAAATTCAGTTGAGAGAGTTCCAAAGTTCAGTCCATATTCCCCTTTAGGAAGTTTTGTAAACATGTAAGAATTAGAAGGTTAACAACAAAACCTTTATCCCAACATTTTAGTCTGGTGATAGTTGCATAGTTTTTGTTTTGTGAAATTCTAGCATGATACTGCATTTCAATAGCTTTGCATACACTGTCCTGCATATCAGCAGATACTCCTGTATTAGTCTCTGTACAACCTTCACTGCCATTCGAAATCAAAGAAGTGACTATTTGTTTGGCAAGAGAGGTGTGATTTTACTTCCCATCATCTCCTTCTCTCTATTTCCTGTTTGTCAAGCAACAAATGGAAAGATTGGAGAAAATGAACTTGACCTGGATAAATATTAGATGGTGACGGGTTTGGATTGTATGTATATAGCAATTTCTCATATGAAGATAATGGAACTTGAAGTTTGATTTTGATTCTGGAACAGCTGTCATAAAACTCAAATACGCTATCTGATTAACAACTAAGATTTGAGAGTGGGGTATAGTATCTGATGTAGCTAGTTTTACATTTTAATCTCTCCAATATTTTGATGCTTGAGCGTGTTACACTGCATGGCATCTGGTATGCTGTTGGCAAGCTGAACTAAGGATATCTGGGAGGTTACAAGTTGGGGACTGAAGTACAAAGCATGGACTGAATCTCTAGACCGACTCCCTAGGACATGGAGGGTTCAGCCTTAGACAGGGGACTGAAGCAGTAAATTGGACTGAAGCAGTGGATTGTTCAGTCTTGTATTGTAGCAGTCATCTGTTTAAGATTAGTTTCCATTTATTTAACTGTTTTAGTCCTTTTGATTAGTTCCTGTCACTTTTGGCATTAGTGTATAGAAGAGGAGGGGTCGGGTTCACCTATAATAACCACATGTCATGAGGAGACTTCTTATACCAATATGAAATTAGGAGGTTTTGGTTTATGAGTAGCTTTGGTCTTTGGGATGTAAGAAGAACCTGTGTAATTGCATATCTATAAGATGTGTGCCATGATGATGTGGTGTGTAGGAAATAGCAGAGCATAGGATGTAAAGAACAGTCCATACCATGAGTATTACTATATACATATATGAGCTATAGATAGAGAAAAAGGGTTAAGCCAAATAGACTTAATAAAATTAGATATTACCAAGATAAGCAAAGAAAGGTTAGAAGTCTGTATACATACACATGGAAAGTAGACAAGGCCATGGAAACATAGAAGCCTAAATAGGATCACTACAAACACGCAAATTCTCCATTTAGGGTCAACCTAGAAAACCAACAAGTAAATAGATAGGCTAGTTACTACTTTGAATTATGTTTTGACATTATGTACATGGTATAAATAGGTTCTCGGGACTTTGACTCAACACTTGGCCCGTGCCAGCAGCTCAGGACCACAGGCAAGTATACCTTGCCAACTCGTACAATACAATTTATATGCATGTTAACTTTCTCGCTGCTATTCTTTTCCTTACTTTCGTGATTGCTTTATTCCATGTCTTGTACATTCATCCTGTCATGGTTTTACTTTACATGTTTCTAGTTTCTTGTTCCTTTTCTGTTATGATATTTTCTACCTATTACACTGTGATAGTCTCATACATATTGCTTGATAGAGTCGTTTAGTCCTACACCACGATTCCCTCGACTTGACTATAACTTGCCTTGACTTGACTAGAAATGACTTGAGTAGGACTTGACTTTGACATTCTATAGATTGTGAGTACTTACCTTGACTATGGTCTATAGGATTTTATACTAGGATTGGCTACTGTCTTGGTTGTGAGTACTTGCCTTGACTGCGATTGAGACACTATAGATTGTGAGTACTTGCCTTGACTGCAGTTTATAGCCAGCCATTTCTAGTATGGCATGCCAGTGTCTTAGGATCCTTGCGTTTAGATCTTGTGTCTTAGTCCATTTTGTCTCGCTGGATATTCTTGATTGTTCCTTACTTCTTGGTATATTTGTACTGTTACCTGTTGGCTTGTATATTATGTATCTTGCTAGTCCTCTGAGGACCTGATGATCTCTTCAGGTTTAGCCGAGTATTGAGCCAGGTGCACGCGAGCAGGTTTGAGCTAGCATTGGACCACGGTACCATTACAGACGAGGGAACTTTGATGACTAGCAGTTTTGACTCAGTTATTTCCATTTCATGTATTCTTTTATTCCGTCTACTGGCAGTGGATTTTTATCCACCGAACGTAACTGGAAACTCTTGATAAACTGGATACTCTATTTTTATATTATCAATCATTATTCAGTTTCATTTGTATTAGTAGATTGTATCATATTCTGTGGATGAGATCTAGATTACCTCTGTGACTTGTTTATGTACTAGACAGCGTTCTACCGCCGACACTGTGGCATAGGCTGGACTTGGACACGTCTCGTATCCGAAAAGCGGGTACGGGTCGTGACAGCCGCCAACAAAGGGAAGGGCATCGCCGCCCCTTCGACTCGTGCTTTGTCGGCCTGCGCATCACAGTATGCACCGTCTTCTTCTCGTCGAGAAACAGCGAACCCTGCTCTGGAAGGTAATCAAGGACGAACAAATTGAACTCATGAAGGATAAAACTGACTTGTGCCACTCTTCTTAGAGTTTGGCGCATCACAAACATTGTGCCACTCCTTCTTAGGCTGTGGTTGCTTTATTTGAGCATTGTTCGTCCTTACGAACCGTGTTGCGCATGCTGTTGCGCAATTCAGATGTGTTGCACAATGTATGTAGCACAACCTGAGATTTTGTGCAACTTAAGTTTAGTGCAACACAGTATGTTGCGCAACCCAGACTGTTGCATAACTCAAAATGTTGCACAACTTAGTTGTTGTGCAACTTAGGATGTGGCACAACTCAGGATGTTGTGCAACCTAAGATGTTGCGCAACCTAAGATGTTGCGCAACCTAGGATATTACGCAACCTAAAATATCACACAACTCAGGATGTTGCACAACTTAACTGTTTATGCAACCCAGGATGTTTGTGCAACTTAATTGATTGGCTCTTTATAAAGTTGTACACCCTTGTTGCTTCTAACTTTTATTCATATATTTTCTTTTGCAGTTGATCTCAGGGAAGACCCTAATGCTGAAAGGTTTGCTTCAGCATTTAATGTCTCAGAGTACAAGAAGAATTTGTCTCATGTCACATTCCCTCAATACGATGGTCCTGAAGCACGAAGGACCCTCCTCATGGCCCAAGAGAACCAAACCTTGCTGAGCTTAATGAACGAAGAACCCCTAGAAAGTCTGGATATTGTGGTGCACAAGAAACCTGCCTTTCTATTCGGGGATGCCATCAAGAAGACTTCCCAGCCTAAGACCAGAAAAGAGGGGAGAATTTTCAAAACTGAGGATAAAGTTATATACCTTACAGAAATATCAAGGTCTTTGGCATTATCCCAATATGCATTTGCCAGCTATCCCAGAAGAATGTCATGGGATCTGACTCCAATTCAGCAGGCAAGAGTCGGCAGAATCTGTTATAGAATGGGTCCGATGCACAGGGACCTCTTTTACAGTATTTATAAAAAGTACAGTACACACTTGAAAGGTTTGAATCCATGCTGCATCCCTCCTGAGGATTCCTCTCTGCTCCTTCCGGTAAGAATACCCATTTTTGCAAATGCATTTGCAAGAGCTGAAGGAAGATACCCAGACCGCATTATGTGTATGACAGGTCTAGTTAATCCAAATATGAAGCGTTGGAGCAGCTTGTCTATTTGGATTCTGGATTAATTCATGGACAGGCTCTTCGATCTGGGTCTCTACAATGCCATATGGACTACAGTATATGGCATTCGCCCGACCGCTCATATGTTCTTGGCTCTAGTAGAGAGGTACAATAAAAATACTGGGACTTTCATGACTCCCCATGGAGAAATGGGATTTGCTCATGAAATGGAATATCTCTCTCATCTACTAATGGACGATAATCCATGCGAAGAGTATGTGCCCACTAATGATGAATTGGATGCTATGGCAGAAGAGAATCCTCAGATAATCGCCGTCTTCCAAGAGTTATTATGCCACTAAAAAAATCTGCTCGCTCTACTATAAAAGTGCCACTGCAGGTACTTGTTATACCACCAAGTGGATGCCATATCTCTTCTTGGGTCTTGCACGGAAGGATAAGCCACTTGAAAATCAAGCTTGTTCTCCTCGTTTCTTTGAACCCTTCAATTAGAGTGACATGCAATATCTGATGGAACAACATAATCATGGAGATGTCATACTGGATGAGGACTTGCATCCGTTTAAGGCTGGTGACACTCTCCAGAGTTATCTCTGGCAGGGTTACAGACCCATGTCTCAAGAGGCCCAACTAGCATGTTTTCTATCTTTATGGCTACGGCACTTTATAGTTCCAGGAGCCAGTGCAGTCGATAGATTCCATCGGGGCGTCCTGTTTACTGTAGCATGTCCTGTCTTCGGATACAAGATGGATCTCTTATCTGCCATGACCTGTCACCTGAATACAGGATTGCGTTCTTTTGTACAAACCATGTTAAATGACAAGGCGGTGAGACAAGACTTCCCTCGAACTGAGATGTCGTATACTTATATATTCGGATGGCTATTGCTTCACCATCCTTGTCTGATGAACCCGAATATGGAAACTATCGGCGGAGATTTCATCAGACGCTACTCCAGCGCTCATTGGCAATATACTGCTCTTTCAGAGTGCCGATTTTCCTTGAACTGTGGATCAGGATGGAGTTTTCAGTGTGTTGAGCCTCCTCATGGGTATGAGAATATGTCTCCACAAATAATAGATTTGATTGCAGAATCACTCCGCTTAAGTCCATCCATCTTTTCATGGCTGCAGACGATTCGTCCCTCTCACCTGGTCTACAGATTCGAGGAAGAGTCTTATTTGGAACCGTACTTGCCAAGCAAATTTGCACGGCAGTTCGGATATGATCAGCTTCATGTGGGTAATGATACCACTTGCTTACAAGCCAAGGGTTGTCTGATTGATAGGGCTAGGGCTTGGAGATACTACAGTGCTCGGGGTACAAAAGCTATGTTTTTCATGCCCTACAATCTTCTGCAAGGCCCACGTATGTTATATACATACGCAAACTTCTACACTTCAGCGAACACATTCACTGAGAGCTTCCACCTTGCACATAGCTTCGCAAGTGAGAAGAGATCCAAGTTGGGGAAGCACACTACTTATTCTTTCCGGGATGCAGAGGACAGAGATCCTGCAGATCCACCATTAGAAGCTTCTATTCAATAGAACTATCCCAATGAAGTTCAGGATCCTCTGGACGTATCCTTAAAGGTGCGGAAAGAGAAATCCCCTGCCAAGGGATTGAAGAAAAGAAAAATCAAGGAGACAATGGCCCCTCCTCAGCTGGATAACAGACCTGCCTCTCCAAGGGTTCCGGAGAAGAAGAGAAAGACATCTTTGGTTATAAATGAACCAACGACTACAAGAACGACTCGTTCTCAGTCGAAACAGATGCTCCTCAGCTCTTCCTCCGAAGAGAAGGAGACCACTCCCTCTTCTATTCAGAAGTAGGGAGGATTCACAGAAGGAGGAACGTCTACAACTCTGATCGATCTGGAGGATGATCGCACCGGAGCTGCTAAAGAACCGGTAGCATCACCTCATAGAGAGGTTAGAAGAAAGTTGGTAGTTGCCGAAGAGGTACCATCTCAAGAAGGTAATATCAAGATTGTGATATACCCTAAATATATATATATATATATATTTATATATATAGATATACCCTATATATATATTATCAAAGATGTATATTAATTTTGATTTCTTTCTATGCAGTGACTACTTCAGCAGATATTCGGTCGTCTACTACTACTGTAGAGCCTCCGAGATCAGAAGCTATGACAGTACGTATTTCCACCAATGTACTTGCTGTGGCAGGGATAACAGTTCCTTCTCCAACTCCTATGACTCTGGAAGCCACCTCTCCAGAGAAGGATCTGCTTCCACAAGATTCTCTGAAGGGTCAAGAGCCTACTCTTTCCGAAGAGGCAATGATTGAAGCCTTGACTGGTTGCAACTTTGGTGATGAGTCATATGATGATGATTGGAGTGACATCACTAATTAGAAACAAACTTTAGTGATGCACCATCACCTCAGGAGCTCCCGGTTGATGAAGATCACTCCACTGCTGAAGAGAAGGAAAATATGGTTATCGATGAAGAACATATCAATCCCCAGATCATTGAACCCATAATCTCTGAGAAACCTGAAGTGTCTGGAGTGGCAGAAGAATTAGCAGATCAAACTCCAATGACTCTGCCACTTCAGGCTAAATCCGGAGCAGGAAGTAGTCAAGCTACTATGTCTGCAGAGACCCTGTCAAAGCTTCAGACAGAGACAGTCAAACCCCTCGATACTCCTCATGCTAAACCCAGCTCAGGTAACTTTTTAAATATGACCTATTTGTCGTAGCTCCTTTCGCATTATATATTGCTAATATAAAAGACATGTAAATTGTAGAAGATCCCACAGGGACTGTAGCAGAAGAGGGAAGCTCTTCTCACATCAGCGCTCAAGATGAAGTGCCTCTACATATTAAAACTGTAAAGACTCCGGCGAAAGTAGTAGCAACTCCAGGAGCCGTGGCAACTAACAAATTCGTGGTGGCCTCCTTCACGAGAGTCTTCTTTACATCCCTGGAGCCTCTAGTTCATCGAGTGATGGAGAGAGAAGACGTCCCTTTTAGTACCATCAGAACTCCCTCCACATTCTTAATCGGAGGCATCTGCAGTCAAGGGGAAGAAGCTCAGGCTATATTTTTGGAACATATTTAGTATGAGCTGGAGGGATCAATAAAAGCTTAAAAGGAGCTTAAAAGAGGAGATGTTGAACAGCAATAAACGCAGAATATGAGGCTATGGCTCGAGAAGCGGAGATCAGTAAAGCCAATTTTGAAACATTTTTGCTGGCTTTTACTAGACAGTCTTCTGAATTAGATATTCAAATTGCTGAAGCAGCCTCTACTGCTGAAAGTCATAAGGCCAAAGCTGCTGAAGAAGAGGAGAAAGCCGTTGATCTGGAGGTTAAAATTGCCCAGCTTCAAGCAGAGCTCAAGACTCTTAAGCAAAATTTAGAACAAGAAACTTAGATACATCAAGCTGCAGTTAATCAAATAGATGCTCTGAAGCATCAAAAGACTGAATTTGAGCAACTCCAGAATGAAGAACTAGCACGTCAAACTGCTGCTCTGCATCCATTCGATCCTGAGTTAGGAAGGATTGAAGCCAGACAGCGGGTGCTAGATTTCTATAATAAAAGAGTTTAAATTTTGAAGAAACGAATTGTAAAACTTATTACTTATCCTTTCGAATAGGATGAGCAAAGTTCGTTGTCTTTTTCATTACAATGTATCTCTTTTTTGAAATAAAAATAAAATGAGAAACTTTTTATGTGGTTCCATTACTTGTTGCATATCTTATCTTATTATTGATATAAGTAATAGAATAGAAAATATATTCAGATGTACTGGACATGATATATTTCTTGATTAGAAAATAACAATATTTATTATATCTGCTCAGAGGTAATATGGACGTGGCAGAATATAATATTTTTAGAATTACTGTTATTTCGATAGACAACTTTATCAGTGGTAATAGGGACGTGACAAGCTGTTGATGTAGAAAATCGGAATTCAGAGGTGTAAAGGAGGTGAATTCTTTTCATTTACAAGAAAATAAATAAAAGACGATAGGTACTAAAATGAATGTATGGATGAATAGTCAGACTCTTTTTTAGAATGAATGAACAGTCACCTCAGTTTTCGAGGAGGAGACACTGAATGAATGAACAGTCATCTCTATTTTCGAGGAATAAAACGAATGAATGAACAGTCATCTCGGTTTTCGAAAAGGAGACACTGAATGAATGGACAGTCATTTCGTTTCTCGAGGAGTAGAATGAATGAATGAACAATTGGACTTCTTTTGAAGAAGAAAAGTCGCATTGATTCTCGAAGCCGATCATCTAGTCGTTCTGTCTATAAATAGAACAAAACTTCTGTAGAGATCGTCACCTTCTTTTCTTTCTGTACAAAATATCTTCCAAAGATTTGATCACTCCAAAGATCAAAGATATGACTGAGATACCTCATGCTGAACCTCCGGTTCCCCCTCAGAAAGAAATGGGTGAAGGCTCGACCGTTCCTGTACTAGAGCAGGATCTGATTGCCAAGTTGGTGGAGCCTGGAAAGACTGATGAAGAAGAAGCTGTAAGGATAGCCGCCTGTGAGTTGCTAGTGTGTTCAGACAATGAGATGTTTGAATTTCTAGCAAATCATGTATTTAATCATGAAGGATTGGGTCCTCGTCCCCGTCCTTGATATTATGTAATTCTTTCTGGTTTTGAATAAAATAAGTTTTATTTAAATCATTTCTCTGAATAACAAACATTTTACTTTTATACATAATACTTGTTGAGAAATTTGCCATTAATAGGCATCATGGCAACTCTGCCATCCATATATGTTAACTGATAGGCTCCATTTGAGAAAACCATATTTACCATATATGGACCTTTCCATTTTGTCTCGAACTTGCCTTTGCTCATATGGGTCATAGTCGTAGGACGTCGGACCGTAAGGACTAGCTCGCCTTCCTGAAATGTTCGTACTTTGACTTTACGATTGAAAGCTTTTGATATACGGGCTTGATAAAGTTCGATATGTTGTTGAGCTAGTAGCCTTTTCTCATCAAGCGCTTCCAATTCTTGAAGCCGGAGATGATCATTATTTTCTGTGGTAAGTTCATTAGCAATGGCGATTCTTAAGGATGGAATTTGACTTTCCAGCGGTAAGACAGCTTCGTATCCATATACCAGAGAAAAAGGTGTGCAACCTATGGGATTACGGATTGTAGTGAGATAAGCCCATAGACATTCTCCAAGATTCTCACTCCAATTGTGTTTGTTAATAGAAACAAACTTTTTAAGGAGTTTAATAATAATCTTGTTGAATGCTTCAGCTAACCCATTAGTTGTAGGATTATAAGCAATAGAAGCAACATTATTGATTCTGTTATCATTACAGAACCTTGTAAACTTCTGACTGACGAACTGTGGTCCATTATCATGGATGATTCGACGAGGTACGCCAAATCTGTATATCACATGATGTTTGATGAAGTTGATGATACTACTAGTCTTTGCTTCAGCTAAAGGTATGGCTTCAGCCCATTTAGAAAAATAATCGGTTATAGCTAAGATAAACTGATGTCCTTTAGACGAGGAAGGATTGATTGGACCAATTACGTCCGTGCCCCAGGCTTCGAAGGGCCATGAAACAGCAGTCGGATGAAGAAATTCTGACGGTTGGTGAATGCAATCTGCATGAATCTGACATGCACGACATTTTCTTGTATAGTCAATGGCATCTGATACCATAGAGGTCCAGTAGTAGCCTATATATCGGATATGATCCTGTAGTTTAGGACTAGACTGATGTGCTCCATAAACGCCATCATGAGCTTCGCGTAATATCTGCTTTGTTTATCACCAACAAGACGTCTTAAGAGTAATCCATCAAAAGTTCGTTGAAAGAGGGTCTTGGTGGTATGATTATAATAAAATCGAAGCGATCGCTGACGAATACTTGTAGCTTCTTTAGGATCTTCAGGTAGTATATCATGTACTGTAAAGTCGATGAAAGGTGCTCTCCAGTCTTCACTAATGACATTGACTTCAGTTGAATTACTGAATTCAATATTATGGTTGTTTTCAACGTAAAATAATACTCTATTGGAGATAACAACCATTTGCTATCTTTTAAGTGGAATTGCCAATACTGTAGCTAGATTAGCTAAGGCATCAGCTTCTGTGTTACATGCTCGACGTACATGTTCAATGAAGAACCCTTTGAACGAAGAAGCTATTTTGATTGTCGCTTCATGGTATGATATTAGATCTTGATGTCGAACTTCATATATGCCTCTAACCTGATTAACAATCAGCTTAGAATCACCATATACTTCGAGATATTCAATATCCAGTTGTTTGGCTAATTGGAGTCCAATAAGCAAAGCATTGTATTCTGCTACATTGTTGGAGCATGATTCATCTAAGGAATAAGCTCTCTGAATAGCTAATCCATCTGGAGAAACAAGAACAATTTCTACTACAGCAACAAGGGTGCCTCCATGTCCGATTTTAGTTGCTCCGTCGAAGAACAACCGCCAAGTAGGAAATTCTTCTGAGATCATATTTGATTCTAATGTCTCATCTAGAATTTCGTCATATAGCTTAGATGTCTCAGGGACATGATGAGCTGCTAAGAAATCAGCTAATGCTTGACCTTTCACAAACTTTTGCAGAACATACACCATATCATATTGTGCTAATAATATGGCCCATGTAGCAAGCCTAGAATTGAGTGTACTGGGCTTCTTCATTAAGACCCGAAGAGGATTAACACGAGAAATAACATGAATAGTTTGGCCGATAATGTAATGCCTTGTCTTTTGAACAGCAAATATTAAGGCTAAATATTCCTTCTCTACCGGACTATAACGATGTTCGGCTCCAATCATCATTCGACTAAGGTAGTAGATGACTTGTTCATGACCTTCTTTGTTCTTCTGAGCCAGCAAAGCTCCCAATCAATGATCCATCGCCTGGACATACATTAGGAAAGGTATTCCTGAGATTGGTGGTACAAGGACCGGTGGACTCATCAAATATCACTTTATGTCATCAAATGCTCGCTGACATTCTTCTGTCCAAATAAAAGATACACCTTTCTTCATTAACTGGGTAAATAGTCTGCAACGTCCAGATAAATTCGAAATTAACCTCCTGATGTACGCAAGTTGACTTGAATCCTCGTAGCTCTTTTAGGTTGCGTAGAGGACGCATCTCTTGAATGGATTTGATCTTCTCGGGATCAACGTGTATACCTTTAGAGGTAATGACGAATTCGAGAAATTTGCCACTAGAGACTCCCAAGAAAGACTTGGTGGGGTTCATTTTGAGTTGATGCTGGCGCATTAGATTGATGATAGTTCTTAAATCTTGGATGTGATCTTCCTTTAGACGACTTTTGACAGCAATATCGTCAACATAGCATTCGATGGTCTTTCGCAAATGATCTCGAAAGACAGTACCCATAGCCCGCTGGTAAGTTGCACCTACGTTCTTAAGACCGAAAGGCATGACCGTATAGTAGTATACTCCATGAGGAGTCTGGAATGAAGTGTGTTTTTTCATCTTCAAGATTTATTCGGATTTGATTGTATCCGAAAAATCCATCCATGAAAGAGATTCGTTCAAATCTACAAGCGTCATTGAGATCTCGAAAATCTATGCACACTCGTACTTTCTTGGTCTTCTTCAAAACTGGTACAACGTTGGCTACCCAGTCAGGATGCTGTTCTTCTCTGATAAAACCACAAGCGATAAGCTTTTTGACTTCATCATCTATTGCATCCATCATCTTAGGCTTAAAGCGTCGTTGTTGTTGTTTGACTGGTTTGGCATTAGGTAAGATGTTAAGCTTATGAGTCGCGACTTGAGGATCTAATCCTGGCATATCTTCATAACTCCAGGCGAAGGCATCAATATATTCACGAATGAGGTGAATCAGTTCTTGCTTATCATCCTCTGGGAGATTTTTGCTAATAAAAATTGGTCGTGGTACACCCTTCTCTCCAACATCGATCTGGATTAGTTGATCCTCAGTAGGTGGTTCTCGTTGTTCAAAACGGAGTTCCCACTAAGTGTCCATCCTTTGTGCCCAAGGATCTGTTTCAGGAGCTTCTTCAATATCATCCTCGTCATCTTCTGGGAACTCGGCTGATACTATATTAGAAGATACTCTTACCCGATGGACATGACCAATACTGGTATCAGAATCCCATGAGATAGAATAAGAAGAGTTATATCATTCTTCTTCGTCTGACTCGAAAGCTTCTGGAGTCGGAAGTGGTGAAATATAACCTAATTCCCGCTTCGTTTTACTGTAATATTGTTGTGATTTTCCTTTTAGAACAGAAATACGAACAGGGGTTCGCCTTCCCTTACCAAGTTTGAGACCAGTTTTGAAATCATAATTCATTTTACGGATGATTGCCTTAGATTATGGACTATAACGACATAATTGTAGCCTTCCTGTATCATCCTTATTATTGCTATCGGGCGTGATTTTTTGTTCTTCTCTTTTGTTAAAGAGTATAGGAGTTTCGTCTTTCTTTCGAAAAGGTACTAGAAAGAACGATTCTTGTATTGAATCCAATAATACCGTATTTTGGAGAGACGATACGACTCCTATTGTAAGTGGCTTAAAGCTATTTAGCATATCCAAATAACATTTAGCATAATAAGAGACATCAGTATACTGCAAAGGAGATGTTTTATTGATCTTTACATCATCATTTACAACAGGACCTTTAGCCTTAACAGGCTTAGTCAGATTGAAAACCAGAGGGGGAGAAGAAGAGCGAGAAGGAGGAGGGGGCTTTTTACGACGAAGGTTGATTACAAGTGGCTCAGAAGAGGTGAGCTCCCTTTGTTCCTGACTAAGACCGAGGGGCTGCTTCTTGTGAGAAGGAAGGTAGATAGTCAACGTCTTGGAAGACTGAGGACAGGAAGTACGACCTTTGACAGGGATCACCAAAGTATCATTCGGCACAGCTTTCTATTCTTCATCAGTATCCACTGCCAATACCACCTTCATGAATTTCTCCTTATACATGCGAGAGTCGTTGCAGTATGCTTCGACCCCCTTGAAAGGATTTAGGTCTGCAACTTCTTTTTGTACCTTTCTATTGCCATCCACATATTTAAAACATTGGTGGAGAGTAGAAGGTACAATGTTGTGTTCGTGGAGGAATGGTCTTTCCAGTAAAGCATTGTATGAATGATTGTCAATCACATAAAAAGTCACCTTCGTACGAAGATTATCGATTTGGAGCTTCAGGCGTATTTTTTCCAAAGGTTCACTTCTTCCTTGATTGAACCCCAAGATAGTAGTGATAGTTGTAGAAAGGTTGTGCACCAGGATTTTTAAAGCATCCAACAAAGTCTTTGGCATGATGCTAAGTGCAGACCCTGGGTCAATTAGAATGCGATCGACCTTCATGGTGTCCACATATCCCGTGAAGTAGAGAGGACGTTCATGGCGATTGTCCTCCAACAGCATGTCATCTTATGTAAAAGTGATGTTAGGAATTAATTCAAATACACTATGACAATGTGTACAACTGAGAGGCTCTTTTTCAGGCTTCTTGAGGAGAGGAAGACAAGCATCAGCCTGCATCAAGGCTTCACTTAACGTCTCTCGAGTTTCTTTTAAGAGACGTAAGAGTTCGAATATTGATAATCTCGCTGGAGTGTTAGCCAATTGAGCCAGTATATCAAGATTATATGGCTTTTCAAGTCCGAGAGATGAGGACTTTTTTAATGTTTTGTCAAAGCGGACATGTTGTTTTCCCTTGTCTGCTGATGTAGGTTTAGAAGGAGTTGGTTCCACTACTGACGAAGAGGTAGATGGTATGTTCTCAGTAGGGGAAGATGATGCAGGAAGAACATCAGGAGATGGGACATGATTTTCTTAAATTTTAGGATACTCTCTAAGGTAAGATTTTCCAGATCTGGTGCCAATTAGAATTTTTTTTCTCAAAGGATACCATGTTGCAGCTCTTAGATTTAGTTTTGGAGCGCTTCTTTTGATTGGAAGAGGAAGGCGCTTCAAAGTCTGCCACTAGATCTGAATGAATCCACATGATTTCTCCTTTGTTAGTGTACAGTAGAACAAGACCCTCATTTTAGGGAGGTGGAAGATTTATGATCTCGAGAGTAGCTCTCGGGATGGGGACAACACCATCTTGTACAAGTTGTGGTGGAAAGTCACCAAATTGCACAGAGATGACATTAGCTGTCATAGTCTTCTCATCCTGTTGGAGAGTAACTGCACCAGAGTTGACCATCTCTTGGATTTTGCCTTTGAGCACGTAGCATGCTCGAGTTGGATGCCCTATAAATCTGTGATAGACACAATATTTAGGGTGGTCAGTTTTACCCACTTCCTCTGGCCGTTTTGCCTCCGACAGTTGAAGCTTATTGTTTTTGATTAAGCAATCGAAGATGCTCATAATATCATCTTCATCAAAAGAATATTCTTCTTTTGGACGAAGTACTTTTTGTGGTGGTGCTGATGGAGTGGGTGCCGTCTGAGCGACATTAACAGCTAACGATTCCTTACCCTTGAGATTGATGGCCAATGTTTCTTTACCCTTGCGATTGTTCTAGCGATTATTACCACCGGGTGTGGAATGCTCATCTTGGTTAGGATGATTCATTTGAACTCCTAACTGTTTAAACTTCTTAGTGCTAACCTCCGTCACTTTGTCATTCACAATGAAAGAAGGCCAATCTTAGAATTGTGTAGATCCCGTCCACATACTGATGATAGGTAACAAGTTTGATTTGTAAGTGTCTATTGTTACAGCAGATGGAGTTTCTAGAGGCATTTTAAGTGCCTCTCGGCGGAATCTTTCAATGAAACTCTCCGTGGATTCATTGTGTCTTTGTTTAATTTTAATAAGGGCAGACATAGTCATATCATTGACCCCCTCATAGAATCGTTCCAAGAATATTTGCTTGAAACCGGCAAAAGAAGTTATGCAGCCATCAGGCAAGCTACGGTACCAATCGTATGATGCACCAACTAAACAATCGACGAATAGCCTGGTAAGGAGAGCATCATTTGGCTGTAATTGGTCAGTCATTACTTCAAAGTGATTGATGTACTGACTTGGAGAAGTGCTGCCATCAAACAGCATTATGGTAGGTAGCTTGTATTTAAGAGGAAATTGAACTTCCTTCCATTCTGCAGGATAAGGTTATTTTATCCCAAGTCTTTGTAGACCGTCCTTCAGCTTAAAGGCCTCAAACAGAGTGCTTAAAAGTTTTACAGCCTCATTAGCATCCCATGATGTTTGGGAATTGATGGGTTGGTTAGAATTGTTAGGAGGAGGAACAACATGGTAATTACCACCCCCAACATCAGACTGACTGGGAGCAGCTTGGATTGGTACAGAAGCAACCTGAGGAGGTAGTACCCCCAGACCAACATTAACTGGTACAGAAGATGCTATGAGCTCGGGATTTGTAGCAAGATTTATAACCGGTGGCACTGCATGTTGAGCCACGATTATAGTGTGCATACTTGCAACCATTTCAGCCATGGTCTTCAATTTGTCTTCCAGTGCAGCAATTCGTTGCTCTTGACTGGCTGAACTAGAAGCATATTGGTCTTCTGTAATGGCATATGATGTTACCTCTCTTGCCATTATTGACGAGATAGTTTGTTCAGAGCTCTCACTATCTGTGTCAAAATCATACAAAGAACCTTTTCCTAGATGAGTGATGGAAAGATCTTCCTGATTGAAGATATCTTGGTCCAAATTCTGATTTTTCGATCTGGTATGTTGATAGACCCCTTCACTAGATTTACGGAACTGTCCCAAGTATTGTTGGCTCGAATTGCGAGACATGTCACGCTTTGAGGATTTTCTACCCCCAGTGTCTCGAGAAGCCATATTGACAGAAGCATATAACAACTCGTCATTATCTCCCATCATGGGTTCAGGAGTTGAAGCATAATTCAGCAGATCGAAGACAGATCATTTAGCTGATTGGCAACAACATTTGATGACCACTTCATGAAGGCAGTGGCATTCTGACGAGTGATATAGAGGTGAGTGAGATATCTCTGTGATCTTTCGTTTTTGTGTAAGACGTTCCCGAAGATCAGTCATCACTACAGGACGAGAAGAAGTCGGAGGAACATATTCCTTAATGATGTTAGGAACATGGCTCCGGTTCTTAAGATGCTTAGTTCCGTGAGTGTACAAGGAAGTAGTCAACTCATTGGCATAAATGATTGGGTCCTTCTTTTCAAACCTTTGTTTCTGGTGTAAATTGGCCCTTGGCATAGGATTATTGCGTTTCACCGAAGTTGATACTGATTGATGCCTGTTGAGATAAGTACGTAAATCAGAGAACTCTACTCCTGGTGCCTCTGTTTGAGACACCATCAATTTTTCTTGCTTGGATCTTGAGATTTGCAAGGTTGGAAGATCTTGAGCATTTACCATAGGGGTAGGCAAGATGCCTCTTTGATCAGTATTCCTTCCCTTGGCAGAGATTTGAAGACCTCTGTTTAAGGAAATAAAATCTGATACATCTTCTTCTGAGTCATAGACTAGGAAAGATTGAGAAAAGACCAAAGGGTACTTTCCATTATTTTGTGAAGGGTTAGCTAAAAAGCGTTTCCCTCTATTTTGTTGTGAAACCACATTGGGCACAGATTGTGCCAGTTGAGGAAGTGTCAAAGGACCCTTCCCTTTATTCTGTCAAGTACTAGCACTAGAACATTGCTTCTCCAAGTTCAGAACTTGAAAAAAAGAGGGAATAGTCATAAGACCAGTTCCCTTGGGTTGCGACAGAGAAGCATGGTGTGCAAACTGTGCCTGAGCAGCAAGATGCATAGGTTGCGCCATGGTAGAATGGGCTACTGGTTGTGCCTTAGCAGCAAAGTAAATGGACTGCGCCTTAGCAATAGAAGTGGATTGCGCTCTGGCAGCAGATGGAATGGACTGTGCCCTGACAGTAGAGAGAGTAGACTGTGCGCGGGCAACAGAAGCAGGCTGCGCCCTGACAGCAGATGAAATAGACTGCGCCTTGGCAGTAGAGGGAGTAGACTACGCCTTGGCAGCAAAGGAGATAGACTGCGCCTTGGCAGCAGAGAAAGTATGTTGCGCGCGGGCAATAGAAGCATGCTGCGTACGAGCCACAGAGACAAATTGCGCCTGGGCAACAGAGGTAGGTTGTGCATGGGCAACAGTAACTGTAGAAGACTTAGGATTCCGCACAGTTTTGTTCTTGGTGATAGCGATAACGCGCTTGTTGCTCTTATTGTTGTTCATATCCTCGTAGGCTGTCTGGTTGACTTGAACAACCAGAGTCTACTGCATCTTACCGATTGACGCAGCATCACATTGAGTTGTCACCTTCTCGTCGGAGGAAAAAGTCTTCCCCAGCAGAGTCGCCATTTTGTTTGCAAAAACAAAAAGTTTATAACAAACTTGAAAAGAATCGTACAAAGTACAATAAATTCTGGAGAAGTACAACTTTAGGAATCTGATTAGAAGACGATCACTTTATCCCTTAGACTATGTGAACTTGAAGACTAGAGCCTCTAGAGAATGCAGCAGCACTTTTGCAAGAGTACTTGATCTCTGTGATATCTGTTTATGCCTTGATAATGATTGGAAACTCTATTTATAGAGTTCTGGAAATAACTGTTTTAGCAGTTATTCTGATGTGTGCGAGGTTGAACTGCGCCACTTTAGGTTGCGCCAACTTCAGGTTGCGCAACTTCCGTTCAGTTGCTCGAACGTGCACTAACCGTATTTAGATGCGTGGCATCATATGATTGAAATACGCATGGTCATGTACAGAGTAGTGGACACGTTTTGAGAGATTAGTGGCATGTGCGCCACGTCATCCTGCTTTAGAACATAAGTTGCTTCAACTTTACCAAGTTGCTCGAGCTTCAGTCAACGAGTCAAACTGTACTTGATTAGGTTGCGCCTAAGCGCAACTCAATGCATAGGCACGTGGCAATATTTAAATGTGTGAGGAGAATTTGTTCAGATTGCGCCTAGGCACAACTCATAGAGTGCGCGGGATAGCTCTCATCAAATCATAACAGATCGTCTTGAGCGTCGCACTTTGCGGGATTCGAAGAGATTTCCTTCGTTCACCGTGCTGTCAGTTGTCAGTGCTGTCAGTTAATGATGGCAATTATTTGTCAGGCGCCACATAGACTTTGGCACAATACAATGGGGCGTAGTCTGATATTTTGGTGCAGCCTGAGCAATGGTACAGCCTGATCTCTGAGCTTCATAACAGTGCCACATCTTGATTTTTTGGGCACAACTTGATTGTTGAGCACTAAAAACATGGCATAACTTAAGTTTTAGGCTCTATAACTATCACTGCACATAAATTTAGTTTAGATTAAACTAATAGAGATTCTCAGGACATAATTGTAAAAAAAAGTCTAGAAAGAAAAAGGAAAAAAAGGGTCATTCGCCGTCCAACAGACACGGAGAATGATAATTCGCCGTCCAACTGACACGGAGAATGGTAATTCGCCGTCCAACTGACATGGAGAATGATCATTCTCTGGACAATTGTCACGGAGGATGGTTGTTCTCCGTTATGAATTGGACGAAGATTGGTCGAGTTCAGAATACATACTTTGGACTCATCTTTCTGGGGATTACGATGTCGATGTAATGCTTCTTCAGCTCTACATCCGCATCCATCCAAAGGACGAGTTCATCGCATTCCCTTAGTATGATATCCTTCCTCTTTAGTTCAGCCATTTTGGCGTCTTCTCCAGAAGTCGGAGCGGCATTCACCTTCCACTTTTTATTAGCTTCTCTAATTGTATTCTTTTCCAAGGGAGTAACATCTTCATCGGTTAATGCCGCTGATGGTTTTCTGGACCTCTTTCCCCCCGATCCTCCTCTTCTTTTGACTTCTTTTAGAGCAGCAAGTTCAGTAGCTGCTTGAGTCTCCTCATGCTATAATGCTACAATACTGGCTTCGAGATCAATAATTTTCACATCCTTTTCAATGGATTCAATATTCAACGATTCAACTTTATTTTGCAGCTCCCTTTTCTCATTAACGAACATTTTATTTGTTTCTCTGAGCTGCTCGCACTGAAATAAAACAAACAACAATGAAATGTATGATGTGAAACTAACACGGAGAATGACCATTCTTCGTGATCTTAACACGGAAAATGGTCGTTCTCCTTCCATTTAACACGGAGAATGGTCATTCACCTGCATTATAAAACGGAGAATGTCCGTTATTCATCTTATTAACACGCAGAACGGCCATTATCCTTCCATTTAACATAAAATGTCCATTCTCCGTGGTAATGAAATGGAGAATGGACATTCTGTGTTATTTTAACACGGAGAATTACAAATCAGAACTTCGAAAAAGAAAAAATTTTACCTTATGCATGTAGCTCTTTAACCTTTTCACTAAGCTTTCCATTCTCAGCAAGAATCTCAGATTTCTCTTTTCGCAAGGAGTCCAATTCCTGCGCCAACATCTCCATCGAGGTGTTCCTTTGAATTTATTGGGCTCCTTGTTCCTCTAGCTCTTTAAGCTTCTTCTGGAGATTTTCGTTCTCAGCAAGAATCTCAGATTTCTCTCTTCGTAAGGAGTCTAATTCCTGTGCCAACATCTACATCGAGGTGTTCCTTTGAATTTGTTGGGCTACCTGTTCCTCTAGATCTTTAAGCTTCTTTTGGAGATTCTCGTTCTCAGCAAGAATCTCAGATTTCTCTCTTCGCAACTCCTCTAATTCATGCACTGAGCCCTCCATCACAACATTGACTGGACATTGTTGGGCTTTTTGTGTCTCTAGCTCTCTAAGCTTTTCATTGAGTTTTTCATTCTCAGCAAGAACCTGAGAATGCTGTCTTCTCAACTCCTCTAATTCCGGCACCGACCCCTCCATCACGATGTTCATTCCAAGTTGTTGGGGTCTCTCTTGTTCAGCATCCTCATCCCTACCAGTTTGGTGGTGTCCCTTTCCCTCAAATGCATCTTCTTCTCGTATTTCTACGTCCTCTTCTAGGTAGTCTTCCTCTTTCCCGACAGCTATAACCAAATCTTTGAATATCTATTTTGATCTAAATTTAATATGATATTCGCGTTTGAGGAAGACCGAGATTTCGTACCCATTCCATGTGTAAAATCTCGGGTATTCACTTATTGGTGCGGACTTCCTTTCCACAAGCGTACTATGTTCCGCAAACAAATATAGGAAGTATATTGTGCAACCTTCCATTTTGGAGTATGCATCGGAGTAATCCCCCCACCTTAGTTTTACTTATAGTCCTCTTGATGCTCTTCATGACATACTCCAAGATTAACCTTGGACAGCATATTCTGTTGATAACTTCTATGTTGTCTACCAAGGCCAAGAATCTGTACGGTAAATTTGAACCGCCGAACTTTATAAAAAATATTGTTTGGCACAAGTGGAAGATTATTAGCTTGGCCAAATCATCTGGATTAACAGCGTTATCTCCGCCACGAAGACGTTGTAACAATTCAAAGAACTTCTCTCTCACTTCCTTATTCGTGACTTCTGAGTGTTTGCCCTTAGAATTAGCCGGCAATCTTGTGAAGTGATCTCTACACAGGCTCAACGATGCTGGTGGTGTGGGCTGCTGTTGTTTTTACATTATCAATTGTCACGACCCGCACCCATTTTTTTTAAACGGATACGAGACGTGTCTAAGCCAGCCTACGCCGCAGTGTCGGCGGTAGAACGCTGTCACGGCCATGAAGATCAAAATCACAAGTAATGCTCATTCACAAAAATTAATTTAACTTACAATGATCATAAGTTTTACATTTGTAGAAAAATATAAACTCGTACAAATAAATAAATGACTACAAGTCAACTATCTAGCTAGTTTCTAGGCTTTTGTCTGCAAGTGTTCCCGTCACTCCCCCAAGCTAAGTGAACCCACGACTAACCTGAAAATGTTGGTTTCCAGTCAAGAATGGAACGAGCACAATTCACTGAATACAATCTCAATAAAGAAAATGACTATAAACAAAGGTTAGACATTAATCATGAGTTTTAAAAATAAACAGGAAATACAGAAAACCAATAATAAATAAATAGACACAAAATACTTTCTCCAACTGTTAGAAGTACCTTTGATATGTGATCAGTCTTGGCCACTACACCGCACGGTCTACAATGTCTACTTGCAGAAAATAAGCACTGTCTACAATGTCTACTGCAGAAAATAAGCACTGTCTACGATGTCTACTTGCAGAAAATAAGCACTGTCTACAATGTCTACTGCAGAAAATAAGCACTGTCTATGGTCGGATCACACATCCTTGGTACTTCTCATTCCTGACTCAACAATTTATAATAGAAAATAATCTCATAATCAATGGCCAATCAATGAAATATAGTGAAAATCAATATCGAAATGCAGACAATAAGCACTGTCTATAGTGAAACCGACAATCCAAACCAATCAGTGTGCCACAAAAGTCAAAACCCGTACAAAAGTCTCCAGATGATGAAATAGACATTACCAATAATCTCAGAATAGTCAAATTAGCTAGGATCGCCTGTCCTTAAGTCCAATTCTGGACACAGGAAAAAACGGTAATTTTGGTCAAAACGGTGTCCGCCGTTGGACCCGCTTTGCACCGAAAAACGTGAAAGAGTCAACGGTCTCTAAAGTCGTCAAACTACATATCTACGGGTCCAGTTTTTCGATACGAACCCAACCGTATGTCCAGAGTTGGATTCCGGCAGGCCGTGCACAAAATCGCCCGTTGAGTCACACATATTTCTTGTAATTATTTACAATTACCAACCTATTATCATTATTCCTATCATAATTACTATATTTTATCAATAAATTATTACACTAAATTTATCAATCTATCCATTGTTAACCCTATTAATATATTTATATAAAAATACATTAACTCTAATATTAGAACTTATATACTAATCAATAAGGATCAACTATAATAGATAAAGAGAAGGGAGGGGCTATACCAAAATTCCTTAAAATATAAGAAAGTGGCATATAAAGAAACTCTAATGTCTTCTCCATTGTTTACTGTAACTCTATTCATCCCATGTGAATAGAAGCTCTTCTCCTATAACACCATTAACATGTTGTTGTTCCTGAAGGACAGAGTTATGTCCTCCTATAGAATTTATTATAGAAAACTTGCCAATATCACTAGGTCGGGTGATAACAGCAGCTTCGGCACGCAGGGAAGCTTGTGGCTTCTTCGTGCGATCGAAGGAGATGAGAACTCGGCGAAGAATTCGTCGGGAAGTCGCGCAGTGACAAGTCTCGCGTGCGCGTCTACGATGGACAGTGTGCTCGTCAAGGATCGTACGCGGGCGAGGCACGACTATGCAAGGTCTCAGCATCTAGGTGAGGCGCGTCAGATGCCCGAGGCGGGTGCGGGACTGGTTCGAGTACCTCCGGTCGAGCGTCCTGAAGAGGTACCGCTCCATGTCCCTGCTCTGGGGCCGAGACATGGCCGGGAGGTCCCAGGGCTCAGACTGGTAGACGTCGACGTCGGCGATGGCATCGACGCGGAGAGGCGACTGGAGAGCCCTCGTCGGTGGGGTGGAAGCGGAAACCCGACGCCAGGAGCGCGCCGAGACTGGAGAAGATGGCGGCTGTCACCATTACGTATATTAGGTTTTGTTTGTAGGGAGGGTTGTATTTATACAGCAGTTTGTGTGGGTTTAGTATGTGTCGGTTGTCCTCGGGTCAGGCGTGGAGCATGGGCTCGGCCTGGACTCGGATGTTGCTCGGGCTGGTAGGTACTAAGGAGTTAGAGGAGAATATGGTAAGCACAGTTATGGCATATAAAGTAGAAAATTATCTTGGTATGCTTGGTTCACAAACACAAAGGAGTGCTGCATGAATTGTTACTGCTATTGTTCTTTCTTCTTCTTTTTCTTTTTCTTTTTCTATTACTAATTTACTAACATAATATCTATATATATATTTATATATCTATTTATATATATAACAAAATAGTATTTATATACGCACATCTCTGTCTATATATACACATATACACCCATGTAAATATATTCATATATAAATACACGTATATATATATATTTACAAATACACTCACATATACATATATATATATTATTATGTATACGTACACATACACAATATACAATGTTTTTATATACATTTATATATATACACACGAAATAATATCTATATACGCCCACATATATCTATATATATACACATATATAATATATACGTATATACACATATTTCTATATTTCAATATATATTTCTATATATTTATATCTATATATATGATACATATATACATTTCTATATATGTATTTCTATTTAGCCTAATACATGTATTTCCTATGAATACATTTCCACATATACAATAAAATATTCTAACTATAATCAATATTAATAATTTATAAGAGTAGTAAATATATCATATTTAAATCAAAATAAATAATATGAAAATATTTTGAAATTTTTCAGGACGAGGAACTACATCAATCTTCTGTAATTAGCATCATCCTCACTATCATCCTTCAGCGGTAGACCGAAAATGGCTGCTATATCGCCCACACTCGGTGCTATTTTAACAGTAGTGCTCAGTTGAAAGTATCTGATACAAGATTTGTCTTCCACATAAGTTCCTATCAAATTCTCAAGACCTTCTGAAACCTTGGCCAATTCTTGAGTGCAAACTTTGTTTTTGAATACCTCGACAAAATTGTAGAAATCGGTATTCTTCAAAGAATCGATAACTGGCTCGGGCAAACGGCCGCCACCTTCTTTGATATCATCCATAAGAGTTTGCATCGTCTTGAAAGAAGAACAAAAACTCTTGAATCTTTATTTCTGATAGTTTTTTTCCCTACAAAAAAGACAAAAAATTAGGTTTCTGTCAACTGTTCTCCATCAATCTAACACGGAAAATGGCCATTCCCCATGACTTTAACACGGATAATGGTCATTCTCCGTGACATTTGCACAGGAGAATGAACATTCTCCGTGATATTTGCACGGAGAATGACCATTCTCCTATATTTTAACACGAGATGGCCATTCTCCATGATATTTGCACGGAGAATGACCATTCTCCTATATTTTAACACGGAGATGGCCATTCTCCGTGGTTTTAATACAGAGAATGGCAGTTCTCCTTCATTTTAACACGTGAATGGCCATTCTCTGTCAAGTCAACACGGAGAATGAAATTAATCTTTCAATCTAACAAAAAGAATGGTCATTCTCCGTGATATTATCACGGAGAATGGTCCATTCTCCGTCAATATAAACTTGTAGAATGGCCATTCCCCATGACTTTAACACGGATAATGGTCATTCTCTGTGATATTTGCACCGAGAATGAACATTCTCCGTGATATTTGCACGGAGAATGACCATTCTCCTACATTTTAACACTTATAGTTATATCTTCTTTTTGCCCTCCTTCTTGATTACTAGTCTCTAGCTCATGTGCAACCTTCTTAAATCTCTTCACAATAGCCCTCTTTTCTTGCATATCTATATCTTCTCCCTCTTTTCTAACTGAGTTCCATTTGATACTGATGTTTGTGACATAGTGTGAAGATTGCGAATGGAGAGTCACTGATGAGTTTTTGAAATAGGGTTTGAAGATTTTGGAGGATGAAACCTAGATACGAAAAGGAGCAGCGTATGGAAGAAGTGGAAGAATATAAACTTTTTGGTTTTGAAGAGTAGGTTTCGGGAGTGTTTTAAAAAAAAAATTAGAAGGGCAATAAGGTCATGCCACACCCTTTTATATATTTTTAGTTAATTCTGGGCACGCCATGAAATGTTATTTTGCGGTGGGTTTTTTCATAAAACTTTTACGATTTTTGGGCATTTTATAAATTTTCTCTTGTCAATAACTTGAGAATTTTTCTCGATACATAGGGTCAGAGGCATAAATCACTTTAGCACGAAGAGAGGGTATACCCATATGGTCAGAGGCACATGTTAGGATATTTTAGGATTATATGGCAGCAAGATTATAAAACAAATGAACATTTTGATATCATTTTTATCCCACATTTTAAGAACATTATAACTCAACAAAACAAATGAACATAATACATTAGATAAAAGAAGAATAAAAAAATTATCGTCTTCCATATTCAATTATTTCAGTTTGGACTCCTTTCTGCTTAATTATATTATATACGCAACTTGAATAGTACTTCATTGTGCTCTGAAGTTGCAATCCATTCAACAGCTTTGCGTCTTTTCATTCACGCAACAAACTGCATATAATAAATATAACATCAAAAATATTGCTCTAAAAAGTGTAAGTTTTTTATGACATATTTTTAGACTTACATTGAGAGAACGGGAGTCCAGACTACATCCGTCTTTCGTGAATACAATTACAAAATTCCACAATCAAATAAATTGTCTTAGCGGGGAACATAAGGACGACGTTTTATGGCAAAAGTAGAAAAGTTGAACCTAATATCTCTCAACTTCAAAATCTCTTCTTCGAGAAAGAGATCTAAATTTAAAAGCTACAATTACCAGAATACAATATGTATTAGTATACCGCGGATCTTGTACGCAATTCATAAAAATTGATGAATATGAGCTTACTATTTCTTTTATGACTGATTTGTTTTGAATCGGATCATCTGTAGATGCAAGTGTGTCAAATTTCAACAGTCCTTGTGTTAACCATAACTCTTGCAAGAGTATAGTGTCCAGACAAAAGAATGGGTATGTATATCTGAATCAGGATTAATTAGGTAAAATAAATTAGTAAATTTTTAAAAAATTAGGATTAATATTTAAACAAAAATACATTAATACCTCGTTACAAATGCTTAAAGATTCCATATAATCCTGGAAATATTTGTACTTCTTCCATATTTCATGAAGCTGTTTGTCAGATGGAGGTAACCTTGCTCTCTACATACACATCAATTAATACATTACGAAGGACAAATAAACAAGAAAATTGTTAATGCATAATCATTGAAGAATAAAATGCTCACTCACCGTTAACCTTATTGGTAAATACCATATATTAGCTTTATTGAAAGTTCTTTTTCGTTCCTCTGCGGTGAGAAGAGCAGAGACAAGGGTTTCAATCTGAATATCTCATTAAAAATGTCAGCGATGGAATCGAAGTAAACATAGATGGCATCTAAGAAGAAATATACTATCTATACATACCCCATCTTTAATTCTCGTTTCTGGAGCTAAGGACTTCATCTCATCCCGAGACACATATTTTGTTACAAGATGATATTATTTAACTAAGAAGAGAAACGAATAAATTAGGAGAAAAAAATAGTTGGAATTAAATCAAAACTCATATTACTTACTCGTCAGGTCTATCATCCGCAAAAATATAGTCGTAATAATTCGAAGAAATACTAGTACACTTGCTAGGATTCGAGGTTGAAGTTTTTGTTAAACTTTTCAAAGGTGTGACCGGATCTAAATTTTCACGCATTTTTTCGATGAACTGCTAAAGTCAGTTTCTTCTGTAGGACACAATGCGAAAATTCGGTCCATTCCTTTATTATGATTCTTTAGCAGCACGTTCTCCTCATCGGAAGATTCAACAAAAACCTTCTCCATATTATTAAATACTCCAGATGAAGATGCCTTCTTCAAAGCTGAAGATTCTTCCATCTTATCCAAACGTCGAGATATATTCATTTGTTCAATTTCGATTGAACCAAGCTTAGAATTGATTGAAATAGGTTGAGCTGAAATCATCGACAGTTGTTCTTCAAACCTACGCATCATACGCGGAATGAAGGTTTTATTTGGAGCTGGCAACCAATCTTCTACGTCTTCTACGTGTCCCATACGAGTAGACATCTTTTTCCAGTACTACAAAATGAAATAAGAAAACTATTCTATGTATTTCAGAATAAATAATAGTTGAAACAAAAAAACTATTGTATATATAGCAAAAGAAAAGTACAAAAAGTGAGAAAGATGGAAAGACAAATAAATTTCGAGACTAGCAAAGAATCTACTAGCCGTTTGAAGGTTATCATAAAACAATTTGAGGAGGACTCGAGGAAGATTCTACTAGCCGTTTGAAAAGTACAAAGGTTATCATGATTAACAATTTAAGGAACTCTATAAGAGATTTAATTCTGCTGGTACTCCTCGTTGTTCGAGGAGGGCTCGACTAAGTCCACCGCGAACCGAAACTTCTTCTTCTTTCCTTCTTCATCTCCGTTTCTCCTTCCACCACCTCCACCATGGCCTGTAGTTTTATAACCAAAATATTAAATTGTTAGATGAAATAAAAAACAAATTACGGAAACATTACTAAATCAAAATCAAACAGAACACATATTCATAGAAAATATGAGATTAAAGATAAAAATGTTACAGAAGCAACACCACAATTTTACAACAACTAAGCAGACTCTGCTAAGCAATAACTAAATTTAGGGATTGTGTCCTCCTATGATTTAATTTACACAAATAAGATATTTGAGAGAACGAGATTTTATCGGCTTCCTATCCCTCTTCTTCCTCTAAATTCTTCCCTTACTATTATCCACATTGGCTACATGTCACTACCAATTTTCTAAGACAAGGGTATTTCTGTCATTTCATAAATTGAGTCTATTTTTTTTCTTTTAAATATGATAGTTGTAATTACTAGTAGTCTAATTAATCATTAGTCATAGTAGACCTCATTTATTTTGACTTGATCAACTAGTTGATAAATTAGACTCTATTCATGGTTAGGTTGAACACATGCCTTAATTAGAGCCAAACCACTTAGCCTACTTAAGGACCCACTTAATACTAAGTGTAAGGAGAGGATTAGGACTAGTCTAGAGCCTATTTAACCCTCGTTTACCTAAAATAGCAGCCACCATAAAACTAGGGTTTTCGTCCTTTTATCTATTCCAAACTTCCACAAATTTCTTCCTCCTTCTTCCATTGGTTGGGCAAAAGCTTGGGGGGAGCTCAAGGAGGCTAGGAGAAGGCTCTAGCAAGGATTTGAAGGCTCCCTCTCCATCCATTTTCTCTATTTTCGTGCAACTTGGTAGAGGCTCCTTCCTACATAGGTATAACCCTCTAAACTTGCATTCTCATGGTTCAAATTCATGCATTCATGTAGGGGACCCACCCCATGACCAATAGGAACTAGATTGAGGTCCCAATGAGTCCTATTGTGATGATTTCTTAGGGTTTAGTGTCCATTTGTAGGAGACTACAAGTGTTGCCCTCCAAGTGTTTATAGAAATGTCTCTAGGGCTATATAGATTCTGTTTTCTTCAGTTTTGGCAATATATAGCTTGTTTTGTTCATAGGAATGATATATATATATATATATATATATATATATATATATATATATATATATATATATATATATATATATATATATATATATAACTTCAAACCATATTTACCTATAAATACATGCATATATTTATGAGATAGGGATTATGTGAGTGTGGTGCTTGGTAATTTGGAGAGTTACTGTCAAGAGTAGCAAGGTTGAGGGTGTTGGTTCCTATGGGACTGATTTGGAGAATGCATAGTGAGTGTCTTAGTTTTAGAGTGTGTCTATGAAGTTCTGATTTGAGTTCCAGGAAGAGGAAGGGTGACAGGGACTTGTTAGCAGTAAGAGTGGATTGTGGTAGACAGTAGATAAGTGCCTTGGACAGCAAGTATGTGTGTGTGTTTGTGTGATATATATGTTGATATATGAGGGTGTCTTGTATATCCAGAACCTGGGAATAGATGAGAGGATCAGAGGTTGTATCTAATATTCGAGTTAGGATGCTTCATGTATCCTTAGAGTTAGGGTCTTGGTTGGGTTAGCATCATGAGTTTGAGTCGATTTTGAGTGTCTATGAGTCAGTGCATTAGGTTAGTGTTTTGAGTGAATGAGAGGGGGCACCAGTAGAAAAGGCATAGCAGTGAGTATGAGAGAGATCAAGAGTCCTTAAGATCAGTGATGAGTTCACTACACAGCTAGTATAGGCCTTTGCTAAGTAGGTGCAGTCCCTGCCTTAATCTGTGCTCTGTTCACAGTTGGCTAAGATATGATGGAAGAACTGGGTTAGTGTTCAGATGGTTTGAGTTCAGTTTGCAGGCCCTGGGCAGTGCCATGGACTACTGCAATAACATTTGGGCCACTTGACATTGCCTGCTCTGTCGAGCAGTGCAAGTGGCATGCCAAGTCCAGGTAGGAGCAGTGAGCATTGACTATTGGCCCTTATGCTTGAGTAATGTGAGGTGCAGTACAGTAGGAGTAGAGGGAGCCAGTAGGTAATTTGAGAGTGTGTTCAAAAGGGAACACATCCAGTTGTGAAGGAAAGAGAAGGGAGTGTGGTTTGGCTTGGCCTTTATTTTAGTCGTACAGTTGGGTGTAGACTATTGACATAAGCTATGGTACCACATATTTGTGAGAGAGTAGATTAGGAGATATGATATACACATGTATTGGTTAACTAAGGATACAGAGGATTTGAGAAGGTAATATAGTCGAGTACCTAGGTACCAGTTGAGTATCACAGTTGTAGGAGGATACTAGGGTTGTGTTTATTAGGATATTGAAAGTGGGTATCAGACTTAAAGGGTTGTGTCAGTTGGAGTACAGATAGTATCAGAAATTTAAGCATATCAGAGGAGCAGGACATGGCTGGACAGTGTGTGTCCTGCATCTGGGGCCACATGGCAGCTATGCCTATGGCTTGGTTGGTCAGTGGATAGACCAATTGGCCTGTCCTCATAACTGTGGCAAGAAATCTGGGGTTTGTGCCCACAAATTAGGGGTTTAGCCACAATTATTAGGGCAGTAGAGGGCTCGGGTTGGCCATGGCTTGGTTGGTCACTGGACCGTAGGCAGTCTTATGTGACAGTGGGGGAGTCACTGTTGGCATCAGTAAATATTGAAGGGATTTACATATCCCTGAATATTCAGACAGTTCAATTGTGTGCCCAGGTAATATGGGGTTGTGCCAATTTGGTTTATTTGTGAGTGAGTGCTTGTTAATTTATAGTATCATGTATATACATAAATGATTCATGTGTGGCCTGTGATAACCAGTAGAGAGAGACAGTGGATAGTAGCAATATGATAGGGAATGAGGTCATTGGCCATGGGCCAATGTTTGTGCACAAGTTAAGGGCCAAAATTGGCTATTTGAGTTAGTGTCTTGATGTTAGAGTGTTAGGTTGAATGTTAGCAGTGGTTAGATAATAGTGTCAGTTATTTACAGATATCAGAGAGTAGCTTGGGTCAGGATACTTAGCCTGAGCATGTGACTTTGAGTATTGGCCACTTGGCCAATTCTTTGTGAGTGAGTAGCAGTTTTGGTTTTGGTTAGAGTATCATATAAGGTGAGTTGTGTCTATGAGTAGTGTTTGAGGCCTGGGTTTGGCAATTGCCTTTTTGCTACTGCATTTGCTTTGCATTTGCAGGTGGCAGTGGCAATTTGCCATGCCAAGTGCAGCAAAGCATTTAGCCTTTGCAGTAGGCAGCAAGCCTTACTTGCTCTGCAGAGGTTTGGCTTAGTTAGCCTTGCACTGGCCCTTGTTGCAGTAGCAGCAACATTGCCCCTGCCCTATAGAGCTTTGCATAGCATTGCTCAATACAGCAGCACTTTGGCCATCAGGCCAGGATCTTTGTCCATTGGGCACATTTAGGACAGACCATAGGTGTGGACTTGTCATTACAGTCCAGATTTCAGTACACCTGTCCATCCACCATCTCATTCTCCATGTTCATTCATAAGTGTGTGTGAGTGTGAGTAAAGGGAGGAGGTTTAGTTGAGTGTTTAGGAATATTAAGGGTGGTTTCCTTGCAGCAGGGCATGCTTGGCAATTGCAGCATACAGGCAAGGTAGCATTAGACAGCCTTGTTTGCCTTGGATTGCCCAGGCCATGCTTGGCATGGCACTAGATTTAGGCCAGGTTAGTGAGGGAACAACAGGGCCAAACCCTGTGTATATGTGTGTGGGATTAGGGGTAGTGTCCTAAGGTTTTGTGTTAATTAGTTAGTATTAGGATATGTTAGTACACAGGTACGATATTAAATGTATTAGTAAGTTAGGATTTGTTAGAAGTATCATATGTTAGTGTGTATATATAGATTGACTTAGGTATGTGGATATACATTTTATAGATAGGTTTGACATGTGTATTTGGTTAAGACACAGGCTAGAGAGGGCTAAGGATTTCACAGGCTTGAGGTATGTGTGGCAAGCCACTATGGCCATTGGGCATGTATTTAGAGATAGGGAGAGTTTACCCATAACTAAAGTTAGGCAACTTCCTATAGTTAGGTAATGAGATTTACCTATCTACTAGATATAGAGGTTTACTAAAGTAAAGTATAGAGGGTTAGGTAATGTAGGATTTACCTAAAAGCCTAGGATAGATTGGTATATCCTATGTGCATATATATAAACTAGTATAGGGTAAATTTAGGCATATGAATATCTAGGTTAGGGTATTTTAGGTAGTTGTGACTTGATATAGGTTAACTTGACCTAGAATTTACTAAGGTTTGACCAGGGTTGACCAGTTGACCAAAAGTCAACTGTGAGTCAATAATTGACCTAGTTTTGACCTAGATTGTATACCACTCACTAGAAAACCATGTTTGACACTATCTAACACCCATTTAACTCATGTATCTCATCTATAGGCTTTGTGACTCTGTTTTGAGGCTCATTTCATATTCATTGCTCAGGACGACAGGCGAGTACATTCTCTGATAGTTCTCTCATTTACTTGTCAATTACTGTACTTCAGTTCTAGTTAGTTGTATGTGATTCTCTGTTACAAACACGTATTGTTATTTCTGAATTCATGTATATGACACACATACTTTACTCGTCTTACCTCTATTATTCGAATCACCATTCGAACTATTCGAACCACCTATTCGCATCTTCATGTGCTGGTTGGACTTGTATGCGATTGATGTGTCGGATTATGGATTCACTTGTATTAGAATGGGCGGGGAAATACTGATTAGACATATAAACATTTCTACTATTCGAATCACCCCTCTGTGAATGATATTCGAACGATAGCCATCCCACACTTGGCCAGGTGTACGGTGGGCCGTATTACCCTTAGCCGTTGTGAGACCCGTCTCACTGTATCGATATTTTATACGGATACGTATTTATTTGAGCCGTATTTCGTATTTATCGATTTGCGTGATATTTTAAAATTTCCTAAGTATAGGATTTCATGACTTGGTTTAACTTGGATTTGGATTTATTTGGGTTTGGTTTAACTTTGACTTGGTTTGGTTTAGTTTGGTTTGGTTTCTCATGAGATAAGGTGTATGGTTTAGATTGAGTGGAGAGGAATGAATGGTGGAGATTGCTTGGGCTTGTTATATAAGCCCCTTTTTCTCTCTCCCTCCTCATTCACCCTCATTCATTTCTTTCCACCAAACCCTAGCCATTAGAGAGAGGCAAGTACACCTTGCCGAATGTTGGATGATTTCTATTTTGTTTGGTCCATTCTCTTCATTGTCACATTCTAAGCATGTTTAGAACTTGGAGTTTTCCAATTTGATGGCTAGATTCTTGTAGATTTAGATTTACATTATTTTTAGTTTTTATGGATTTTGATCTATTTAATCTTGTTATTTCCGAGTTTTGATGGTTCTATGTTGTAGAAAATTTCATTCTGCTCCATTTTGACCCAAGGAAGTTCGAATTTGGACTCTGGATGAAGGTTTTATGAAGCTTGAGAACTTGGCTTCCATGGTATTCTTCTTTTCGAAATTTTGGAGAAGAAGAACTGTGCCTGACTTGACCGCATGAATATTTCATGCGGCAAGTGTTTTCCCAGCCGCATGCATAATCGAGCCGCATGAGATCCTGAAACCCCGTAGCCGCATGTGCCCCCTTGCTGTCAGCCGCATGTGCACCCATCACTTTTAGCCGCATGTATACGAATTATTGACCGCATAAGTCCTCAGTCCCTTCCAGCCGCATGGGGTCCAACTCGCCCTCAGCCGCATAGACCCACTTCCCACTTGGCCGTATAGGCTGAGTCTCATTCCAGCCGCATGAATGATCTAGCTCAGTCTCATGCGCCCCCTCTTCCCGCTGGCCGCATAAGACTTTACTTGACCCAGCTGCAGGAGAACTTCTTCCCAGCCGCATAAGACTCACTGAGCGCAGCCACATAAGATCCCTTTATTCTCTGGCCGCATGGGACTCGACTCGATTCTGCCGCATAGCCCTTGCTCTACGAGCCGCATGAACCCAAGTCCGTTCCAGCCGCATGAGAACCTTTTTTCCGTGAGCCGCATAACGTTGTATCCCTTGTAACCGCATAGCGCCTATCCTCCTGGCCGCATGAATCCAGCAATCTCGAGCCGCATGAGTTTCTACTTTCAGCCGCATACACCCTGACCTGTCCTGAGCCGCATGAATTCGTCCCCTGAGCCGCATGGACTTCCCTTGCCTTGTTATATTATTATTATTTCTTTATTATTATTAGTATGATAACTAGGTACGTGATTTATTGTGTATTTTACGCCCATTTTATATCCTTACGTCTTTTGTCCGGAACTTGATAATCCTGATTTGATTGACATGATTGAAATGACAATTGTACATGACATGGTGTGACTAGAAACTAGCATGACTTGATAGTGACCCTGAGCCGCAGGGCTCCTTCCTGTGCCTAGTCCAGCTATTTAATTATTGTTATCCTTATTATTTCTCTATTGTTATTTGATCTTTACTGATGACTTGTGTCTTGTAACCTCAGCATAACTTGAGTCTCCTGATTGAATGCTTACACTATATTGTCCGGCACATGTACCCTAAACACGACAGTGACCCGTAGTGGTGCACTCCTGATTAATGACCTGACATGACATGATAGTGGCCCGTCGTGGCACACTCTTGACCAGTAAACTTGACATGATAATGACATGATAGTGGCCCGTCGTGGCGCACTCCTGACAAGTAGACCTGACATGATATATCTTGATAAGCTGTTGCGACGGCTACCTGACATGACATGACCTGTATAAATAAATGGCCTGGACACCGTGGGTGATTGTGTTTGTACAAATGAACTCGTCTTGTCTTGCATCATGTCTAGGATGGAGACCCCTGAGTACCACGGTCAGGGGTACCTACTGTAAATGGCTAAGGCTAATAACTAGAATAATATAATAGTTCATGGAGAATTTTCCAGTTACCTGTTGCCCCTTTGGTCCCGGCCTTATATATATATATACATGGGATTTGTTGCTATCCGTCGAGATGAGCGCACTTCCAGCCCGCCTTCGAGCGTGGTACCTTAGGACACATGTATCTTACTACAGTGTGTCTGCTATATCCTGCTATCTTTTCCTTTTCTTGCTGGGATCACTCAGGTAGTAACAAACATGTAACCGAACTTGGAATTCTCACTGCATCTTGTTAGTAACTAGGCTTATGATAATCCTAGCTAGTTAATGTAGAATGCCGTAGGCAATGATTGGCCGTGAATGTTGGATAGAGTTCAGTCTGTCTAGTCTTGTCTTGATCTTGTACATGATTGTTACATGTCCTGATTTCTTATTTTATCTTGCCGATAAATGGTGGGAGAAACCAAGTTCTGTTCAGACGAAGGGTTACAACCCCGGTCCTTGTTTGGTTTACGGGTTGTAACCTGGTTATCTGAATAGTCCCATGGTTACCTCATCGTATATCACCTTTCCAGTCTAAGTCTTGTCTAGATCCAGTTCCTAATTATTCCAGTATAATGGTTGCAATGATTGTCACTCTAATATTGCCTAGTTCTATTTTATTTAACATGTTCTCCAGTTGGCTTTATGTCTAATGATGATTTACTTACAGTCTCTCTATGGTCGAGATGAGTGCATTGGTACTGCACGAATCTCGATCCTCCTTTACTTATTGTTTTTCTCTCCTTGTTGAATGACTAATGATTGTTGGTTTTAAGTTCATAGTTCGGCCTCCTTTGTGGTACTTGCTATTTGGGGTCTGACCCCACTGGTTTTGCATGGCCAGGTTCTAATAGAAGAGCCCGAAGGATCTACCGCACCATCTACTCGACGGTGACCAGCCGGAGCACCAGAGTACCTCAGTGGGTTTTTTTTTTCATTTTTCCACTGATATGTAAATTCTCCTCTTGTAACGTTTAACCCCGAGCACGTGTTTAGCTCGTGTTTTGGTATTTTCCTTGATATTGTAGCCTATGGGCATAAACATGATATGTGTATTCTAGACTATAGCTAGTCCTTATCATGTACGACTAATACTCTAGCTAGTCCTCAGTTTTGTGGTACTGGCTTCATGATCAGTCATGTATATGTGGTTCGGGACGCCTTACTATTGTATGTATGATGATCGTACTCTTTGCTCTTGTATAATTGCCTGTAATTGAGATACCTAGGATTGTTAAACCATAGGATTGATTGATGGCTTGTAGAGTAACCCCCATGTCTTGACAGCTTATACGTGATTTCAGAGTATTAACGTACTTTGGGATTACGTAGCTGGCTATGTCTGCCCCCGCTCTCCAGTATTCTGGTTCTGGGGCGTGACATGGTTTTAGTGGTGGCCCATACAGGTCTCGATTTTTAGATTTGTGGGGGTTACGATGTTTAGATATCTCAATCACGATTATCCTTATTGATCTCCTTCAGATTATTCTTTATCTCTGATACTTGACTTGATATCTGTTTTGATCATTGATCATTCCTGTTCCCATGATTTGATCTTGTGTCTTTTAACATTCAAGGGCACTGTTCTTGATCCTTCTGATTATCTTGTTCGTGTTTGCCGAGGGCAGCTCAACATTTTTCAGTCATGCCAGTTATGGAGGATCAGTCTCAGCATGCAGGCAGAGATGTCAGTCCATTCCGATCAGCCAATCGCTTCTGTCTTCGTATCTTAAGACAGGTGATAAAGTTCAAGCATCTATTTCAACTACGATGATACGTCCTGGATAGAGTCATGTCTTGAACTAAGTCATTGGTACCGACTTACCTTGAGGCTTGACTTTTATCCATTTTTGGGAGTCAGCTTAGGCCAGCGAGGACGTTGGTTTCTACACAACTGTCTCAGGAGTCATATTGATCCATATGCCTCCATCCCTTCATGATCATGATTGTATTTGTTCTTGTGTATTTATTTACTGCTTACGCATTTATTTACATTACTGATTGTTTTACTTTACTATATGCCATGCTTGATTTACTGAGATTGTTGAGTTTTCTGGAGCTTTTGTTTTGTTATCTTGCTCGACTAGCCTCAGGAAATTCCGAGGACGGAATTTTTCTAAGGTGTGGAGAGTTGTGAGACCCGTCTCACTGTATCGATATTTTATACGGATACGTGTTTATTTGAGCCGTATTTCGTATTTATTGATTTGCGTGATATTTTAAAATTTCCTAAGTATAGGATTTTATGACTTAGTTTAACTTGGATTTGGATTTATTTGGGTTTGGTTTAACTTTGACTTGGTTTGGTTTAGTTTGGTTTGGTTTCTCATGAGATGAGGTGTATGGTTTAGATTGAGTGGAGAGGAATGAATGGTGGAGATTGCTTGGGCTTGTTATATAAGCCCCTTTTTCTCTCTCCCTCCTCATTCACTCTCATTCATTTCTTTCCACCAAACCCTAGCCATTAGAGAGAGGCAAGTACACCTTGCCGAATGTTGGACGATTTCTATTTTGTTTGTTCCATTATCTTCATTGTCACATTCTAAGCATGTTTAGAACTTGGAGTTTTCCAATTTGATGGCTAGATTCTTGTAGATTTAGATTTACATTATTTTTAGTTTTCATGGGGTTTTGATCTATTTAATCTTGTTATTTCCAAGTTTTGATGGTTCTACGTTGTAGAGAATTTCATTCTGCTCCATTTTGACCCGAGGAAGTTCGGATTTGGACTCTGGATGAAGGTTTTATGAAGCTTGAGAACTTGGCTTCCATGGTGTTCCTCTTCTCGGAATTTTGGAGAAGAAGAACTGTGCCTGACTTGACCGCATGAACATTTCATGCGGCAAGTGTTTTCCCAGCCGCATGCATAATCGAGCCGCATGAGATCCTGAAACCCCCTAGCCGCATGTGCCCCCTTGCTGTCAGCCGCATGTGCACCCATCACTTTTAGCCGCATGTATACGAATTATTGACCGCATAAGTCCTCAGTCTCTTCCAGTCGTATGGGGTCCAACTCGCCCTCAGCCGCATAGACCCACTTCTCACTTGGCCGCATAGGCTGAGTCTCATTCCAGCCGCATGAATGATCTAGCTCAGTCTCATGCGCCCCCTCTTCCCGCTGGCCGCATAAGACTTTAATTGACCCAGCTGCATGAGAACTTCTTCCCAGCCGCATAAGACTCACTGAGCGCAGCCACATAAGATCCCTTTATTCCCTGGCCGCATGAGACTCGACTCGATTCTGCCGCATAGCCCTTGCTCTGCGAGCCGCATGAACCCAAGTCCGTTCCAGCCGCATGAGAACCTTTTCCCTGTGAGCCGCATGGCATTGTATCCCTTGTAACCGCATAGCGCCTATCCTCCTGGCCGCATGAATCCAGCAATCTCGAGCCGCATGAGTTTCTACTTTCAGCCGCATACACCCTGACCTGTCCTGAGCCGTATGAATTCATCCCCTGAGCCGCATGGACTTCCCTTGCCTTGTTATATTATTATTATTATTTATCTATTATTATTAGTATGATAACTAGGTACGTGATTTATTGTATATTTTACGCCCATTTTATATCCTTACGCCTTTTGTCCCGAACTTGATAATCCTGATTTGATTGACATGATTGAAATGACAATTGTACATGACATGGTGTGACTAGGAACTAGCATGACTTGATAGTGACCCTGAGCCGCAGGGCTCCTTCCTGTGCCTAGTCCAGCTATTTAATTATTGTTATCCTTATTATTTCTCTATTGTTATTTGATCTTTACTGATGACTTGTGTCTTGTAACTTCAGCATAACTTGAGTCTCCTGATTGAATGCTTGCACTATATTGTCCGGCATATGTACCCTAAATACGACAGTGACCCGTAGTGGTGCACTCCTGATTAATGACCTGACATGACATGATAGTGGCCCGTCGTGGCACACTCTTGACCAGTAAACTTGACATGATAATGACATGATAGTGGCCCGTCGTGGCGCACTCCTGACAAGTAGACCTGACATGATATATCTTGATAAGCTGTTGTGACGGCTACCTGACATGACATGACCTGTATAAATAAATGGTCTGGACACCGTGGGTGATTGTGTTTGTACAAATGAACCCGTCTTGTCTTGCATCATGTCTAGGATGGGGACCCCTGAGTACCACGGTCAGGGATACCTACTGTAAATGGCTAAGGCTAATAACTAGAATAATATAATAGTTCATGGAGAATTTCCCAGTTACCTGTTGCCCCTTTGGTCCCGACCTTATATATATATATACATGGGATTTGTTGCTATCCGTCGAGATGAGCGCACTTCCAGCCCGCCGTCGAGCGTGGTACCTTAGGACACATGTATCTTACTACAGTGTGTCTGCAATATCCTGCTATCTTTTCCTTTTTTTGCTGGGATCACTCAGGTAGTAACAAACAGGTAACCGAACTTGGAATTCTCGCTGCATCTTGTTAGTAACTAGGCTTGTGATAACCCTAGCTAGTTAATGTAGAAAGCCGTAGGCAATGATTGGCCGTGAATGTTGGATGGAGTTCAGTCTGTCTAGTCTTGTCTTGATCTTGTACATGATTGTTACATGTCCTGATTTCTTATTTTATCTTGCCGATAAATGGTGGGAGAAACCAAGTTCTGTTCAGACTAAGGGTTACAACCCCGGTCCTTGTTTGGTTTACGGGTTGTAACCTGGTTATCTGAATAGTCCCATGGTTACCTCATCGTATATCACCTTTCCAGTCTAAGTCTTGTCTAGATCCAGTTCCTAATTGTTCCAGTATAATGGTTGCAATGATTGTCACTCTAATATTGCCTAGTTCTATTTTATTTAACATGTTCTCCAGTTGGCTTTATGTCTAATGATGATTTACTTACAGTCTCTCTATGGTCGAGATGAGTGCATTGGTACTGCACGAATCTCGATCCTCCTTTACTTATTGTTTTTCTCTCCTTGTTGAATGACTAATGATTGCTGGTTTTAAGTTCATAGTTCGGCCTCCTTTGTGGTACTTGCTATTTGGGGTCTGACCCCACTGGTTTTGCATGGCCAGGTTCTAATAGAAGAGCCCGAAGGATCTACCGCACCATCTACTCGACGGTGACCAGCCGGAGCACCAGAGTACCTCAGTGGGTTTTTTTTCATTTTTCCACTGATATGTAAATTTTTCTCTTGTAACGTTTAACCCCGAGCACGTGTTTAGCTCGTGTTTTGGTATTTTTCTTGATATTGTAGCCTATGGGCATAAACATGATATGTATATTCTAGACTATAGCTAGTCCTTATCATGTACGACTAATACTCTAGCTAGTCCTCAGTTCTGTGGTACTGGCTTCATGATCAGTCATGTATATGTGGTTCGGGACGCCTTACTATTGTATGTATGATGATCGTACTCATTGCTCTTGTATAATTGCCTGTGATTGAGATACCTAGGATTGTTAAACCATAGGATTGACTGATGGCTTGTAGAGTAACCCCCATATCTTGACAGCTTATACGTGATTTCAGAGTATTAACGTACTTTGGGATTACGTAGCTGGCTATGTCTGCCCCCGCTCTCCAGTATTCTGGTTCTGGGGCGTGACAGCCGTTTACATGTCTATCTCAGTATTTTAAAACACACTTGGAGAATTTATTCGAATCATTGTTAGAACAACATGTGAATCATTATTCACACCACCTTATTCGAATCACCTTATTAGAACAATGGTTAGAATCACATTTGACTCATCTTGTATTAGACTCACATTGGGATTACACTCGACTTATA